>VDFB02138002.1:0-39577 GCA_007258455.2 Sequoia sempervirens
ATGGAGGGAAGAAGTAATGTTTGCACAAACTCAAGATACCCATTCATCTTTGCCATCTACGCTAGGGTTGTTTTCATGCATAGTGAAAAATCTGGTGCAACCATCACGAATGGACCAGGCGGAATTTGATGGTCTATTTGACCCTTTTTTTCAATTTTATACTGTATAAATTGACTTTAAAATATTAGTAAATCGTAAATAATTATTATAAATAAATATACGAGCAATTGCATTTTGGTATGCAATGAGTGCGCAGAAGAGGTGTGGGAGGTCAACTAGATAAGATTTGGGTCTATTTTTAACATACATTTGTGTAGTACATAAGGTCAATTGATATGACCTACGAATAAGATAGATAATCAAATTCTATTATAACAATTTCATGTTATGTTTGCAATAGACAAAGATGGAGAGAGTTGGAGAGATCAGGATAGAAAGAAGGAGAGATATAAGAGAAAAGATAAAGAGGGAGAGGGGGGTAAGGAGATACATGAGATTTTGCAAACATGGAGAGAATTGGAGAGATCAGGATAGAAAGAAGGAGAGATATAAGGGGAAAGGTAAAGAGAGGGGGGGTAAGAAGATACATTAGATACAATGTGAATCACCACTACAACATACAATAATATCATCAACCTACAGACATATGGTTATCATATCCCTCAGGACCTAGTGGTGACTGTCGACGTGAGACAATAGGCTCTGAGTACCTCTTGGATCCATTTGATGCCTGCAGACCTCTAATATCACCTTTGAGCTCTACTCCTCCACCTGCGCCTCTACATATTGTTGTAGTTGATCTCTCTTGGTTCATAGCCTATCTACCTCTGCCTGTAGTGCCACCACATGAGGATGGTTGAATTTAGGTGCTGGTCCTTCTCTAGTCACCTCCTGAAGATCGATCAACACCGAATCCCTCTCTATTGTACTCTCCTCGTATGTCACTCTCAGTGGCACCATAGGCTCCAATATCTCCATATGTCACCCTACAATTTGTTGTGACCTATAGCTATCCCGCACTATATACTAAATATATACATCAGGGACCATCTCTGCTATTACTCAACCTACAGAGTCGAGACATGCATGTGTACCAACTAAAAAAATCAAAACAATTATCAAATCATATATCTCATCATGTATAAATCAGAATCAGATATGATATCTAGTGTTCTACTCAATCAAAACATAAATATACATTATTTTGCCTGGATCACTAACTAGCTAGTGGGGATACATGGATGTAGTAATTATGGCCGCACCTGAGGTTACTCATGGTGCTAGGGGCACCCTAGTAGCCACTCTACTCATCTCCTCGCGCTCATGGATGCTTGATCTCTTAGTTATGTAGGTAGTGCTCATGCTACACGAGGTGAAGAGGTAGGCCTCCCATTAAGGGTACCACTAGCATCCTCTCGCTATCATTGACATCCTACTGTTGGTGTCAAACTGCCCCTCCCCATAATCATCACCACCACCCTCACCCACATGGGACACACTAATGTGGAATTCACTAGTTTAGGAATTTTCACATTAGCCAAACTAGCCACAATTCATTTCGAAAGTCTTGGTTGTTCACATGGGGATCATAATCATACATCTCATTATTCTTGTGAGTATTGGAATAAAATCCATTCTTGTTGGTTTGAGAACTAGTAATCTTTCAATAAGAACTTCACAATGAAAGTTTTGGATCTTGAGTAGTTCATGGAATGAAAATTTGGAAGCACATTTGTATATTGAAAATAAAAAAATATTAGTGATATATTATATCTAAAAATATAACTTTGATGTGGTAGTCAAGGGTGGGTAGGGTGAATAGATATCATATCATGATAAAGATCAAAAACTAATAGAAATTAACATATTTAATAATATTAAATCAATTAAGTTGAGGAATGCAAAAAGGTTTTAGATATAAAAATGAGATGTAAATATTAGAAAAGAGTAAATTTGAAAAACACTAATATTATAGGAAACCATAGAAAGACGACTAGGTCATGTAGGATCAATTGGGTTCACCAAAAATGTGAATGAAAAATGAACTTAATATCCTTAAGGTTAACCTATGCTAATTAATTAAGTATAATCAATTAGTCATAAATTATTCTATATTAATTGATGATGATAGCTAGGACTAATAAATTAGTTTAAGTGCAACAACTATTTTAGGAAATTGAATATGATGGAGAGAATTACTTAACTCCATGAAAAAGGAAAGGTTGCCTTCAAGAAAGATTAAAATAATATTTACATTCTACCCTAAAAGTGGGATCTCTCTATTATAGTAATTTCTCAAAATTTGCATTGATCATATGCTCTATCATGGGTTGAGTTTGGCGATTTGGGTTGAGTCCATGATTGCAGAGTCATCCTTTGTATTGGGACTTGATTCTACACTATTGTGTAGGCTTCTCCTCTATTTAACTGATATATTATTTTTTATGCTTTTTTTGCTAAATGGAAGATAGGAGGTACTTAAAAATACATATAAATGCTTGTCATTTCATTGCAAGGAGATGAATTTTCCTAGGTGAATACTAATAAATGTATACAAATCTGGAAAATAACAAAAAAAGATTCCTAAGATGATGTATGTAGATATTTTACTCTTTTTAATGCACAAAATCCAAGTGTCTCACTATTGATTGCCCCTCTAATGCTCTAAATTAATAGGATTTCAAATTGTGTCTAGATGATTAAAATGAATGCATTAGATGTTTTCAAATAGTCACACATAGATTAAAATTTTACAAAGCATGTGTTTAGCTAGCTCAAGGTGGGAAGATGAATGGTACTAGTCAACCAAATTTGAATTTCTAATTTAAAAAGGGAAGGTCAAGTATATGACTACATAAATAACCCAGGATGCGTTATATATATATATATAAGTGGTTAATTACCATATGGAGTTATCTAAAGGTAGGTGCAATAAATGCATGGATAAGGTGAATGTATAGAGTTATACACATGCTAGCATAGGATAAGGTTGTGCATACATATATGTGTGTATATAGAAATTGGTTAAAGGCTAGGGGAGACCTCAACTTTGAATAAAAGATTGTGCCATTTGTTAATATATACATGTATTAGGACATTTCCTCAAGATAGACAAAATAACTAAATGGGAAAGGAGAAATGACACTGATATACAAATTTTACTAGTACATTATTATTAAAATAACAACCTTTTATTTGTAGAATATGCTAGATACAATATGCATATTGGACAATCCTATAAATGGAATAATTTTTTTTTATCAATATAAAAAGTTGTAGGCTTAAACACTTTAAGTTGATAGATGGTTTGAAATGTTATCTCCCTTAGATACATGTACATGTAGTATTTTCACTATATTTTTTCTCCTCCATTATACAAGGAACATCCATATTATTTTATTTCAATTCCTTATCAACTTCATGTTGTAAGTTTCAAATAAATATTATTATAAAAGGGTTGTAAATTAAAATGATTATTAATGTCCAATAGTTCAATTGTTCAAGAGAGAGTTCCTTATACATATTTAATAAAAAATAAAATAAAATAAATATATGTATTATAATAAAGATCAAAATTAAGTTAGTTGGGAAAGAACTTTATAATATGAGTTATTAGGGTAGATTTAGTGCACTATATGTCTTCTTGGTTTTGGCACCTTATGTTTCTTATCACCATTATTTAGAAGCCTTATTTTTTGACTAGGTAGATCCTATGTAAATAACTATTATATGCATTCTTTGAACCATTGAAAGAGTTTGTTAGAATGAATAAGGCTATCTGTTTTGTCATAGAAAAAGCATCCCTTTGTTTCCCCTTACTAAAATTCTAATGTATAAAAATATGCAAGCCTCTTTGGTGTTAATCAAATTCAAAGGGCCTATGTTTCTCTCCTATGATATATTAACACCTTCTATGAGAGAAACTCATGATAACTATTTTTCTATAGTTAAAATCTAACTTTTTGTTGACACAAAAGAGATCTCATTTATCTAGTTGAGCTTCTAATCCATTATTTGTTGAGGAGATAAGAAAAATATCATCAAGAAATAAAAATAATGAGATAGGAATACTATCTAATGACCCCCTAATTCCAAGAACCTCCTCTAGAAGAAACTATTCTAACTCATCAATGCATATATACCAAAAAGAGTGGGAAACCATACTTAACTCCAATAGTACTATAGATGGTCAATTAAGTGTCATGATGTATGTAAATGACTTTCCATTATCTTGTAGAGATGTAAAATTCCTATGGGGGATGGTCATTGTTTTGTCACTGTATGGAAAGAAGAAAATCTCGGTGAGTATGTGTAGGATCATCATGGAAAAAATAGGCCCTTAAGTGGTAAAAAATAAGAAAAATCGAGTTAGGCAACTTGGCGTAAAAGTTTTGAATAAGTTATCTATATTATTTTTAAAATATGTAAGAATAGAATTTGTAGAAATTGAATGTAGTTTCTAAACTACTAGGTTTGTTTAAAAAAAAAATTCTATTTGGTGAAAATTTGAAATTTCAATGCAGTAAGTACTTAAATTTTAATGGAAAAATAAGAAGTAGGTGTTTGTCTGACCACATAACCACAATAAAATGATAATTATTTTTATAATATTTTAGATATAAGTAGAGGACTCATGTCTTGATGTGATGCATTTTTTCTAATTTTTTTCCAAGTAAAAATTAATTATGAATTTTTTATTAATTTTTTTAAAAATATAAAAAACTCATTATGTTTGACCACCTTAACTTGGTCAAAACTTCATGAAATTCAATTTTATTTTTTAATCCTATAGTATGTGAAGCATAGGATGTGACACATGTTTTGGATTCAAAATGTGATCGGTTTGAAAGCTATAGATGTTTTTCAATCAACCTATCAATCAGAATTCAGCCATAATTTGAATAGAAAATGAATAATAAGTACTTATTAAATTCAAAGTAAAACATAATTTATATTGGTGGAAAGGAGAATCTCCTTTAAAAACCCTTTTCATTTCATAAATTTTGGGTAAAAAAAGGTCATCAACCACATACCCATCATATTGCCACTTTTTGGCCCATCATGATCCTGCACATTCGAGCCCAATTTCAAATGTCTAGAAGTATGAATTAGGAAAATTAATTGTACCAAATTTCTTTGTGGATGTTGACCTTCTCAAAGCCATGGTGGAAAACTATGATGAAAAAATATAGGCAATTAGGTCAGCAGATGGTGCGATTTTGGTCAAATCGACAAGGCAACTATCTCTAAGATTTTGAAAGTTAGCCAGCTAGGTACATCAAAACATATTGAATTTGATACTTTCAAGCAAAAGTATCAACAAGATAGGAGCAAATTTAGGGAATTATAGTTACCCAAGCATAGAGAAAAGGGTTTCAATGGAAGATCTATCAGGATTCCTCCCAATGAGACAAAACCTTTCAAACTTGATTCTTTTGAGAACTATTTTTTCAGGACGTATTATGCTCTCTGCAAGGTTGTTGGGAGAGATAAGCAAGAAAGGATCCCCATTCACCTTATGTATATGGCCACTGACATTCAAAATCTAATGGTCAATGATAAATATGATTATGCAACTTTTGTTGCTAATACCATACATAAGCAATTATTGGAGCTTAAGAAGAGCCACAAGATGGTTAACTTCAGATGGTACTCTTTCTTTGTCACATGTTCCTATTCAGAGGGAGGGGAGAATGGAGTCCTACATTGAAGTTTTTTGATAATGATGGTCAAGGACATGATATTCCAGTCTAACGTGGTGGACTCATGTATGGGATATGAATTGTGAACAAGCTAGCTTTGTCACCTTTAGGAATCATTTTACTGGGAAACTATTGTCACTTTTGTAGGGTCCTATGGCTAGAGTTCATAATGAGCTATTGGATTTCTTAAGACCTATAGAAAGAAGGCCAGAGTTGGGTATCAAGCATAATTGGGGAGATTTGTATCTCCATTCTGACTACAGAATATTGAGTGTTTATGGATGCCCTGGAGGACCCCATGTCCTACCAAGACATGTTCCATTAAGAATTGTTTTTTTGGAGGTGATCTATAAGTTGATGGATTCTGATAAACATTATTTGGGAGGTCAAAAGAAGGGTTATTTCTTCCCCTATTTGATAGTTTTTTTTTAGAATGAACCAGGAGGGATTTGAAAAATTGTACCCTATGTTTAAGACATATAAGATGTTTCAAGAAGTAACAAGGAACTTTGATCTTGAGGGATTCATCCAAAATCTCAAGACAACTATTAGAAGGTCACAATATGCTAATCAAACATACTTCAGTGAAGATGTCCTCATAAACTACCTTGATGAGAAATAAATTAATGAGAGGAAAGTAAAGTGGAAAACATTCAAAAAGGTAGAGGATTCCAAAAAGAAGAAGAATGTTGCTTACTAGGGAACTTGTGTAGAAATTACCAACCCAATTTTGAGAATCTAAACAATTTTGTAAAACATTGACAAGATAATTAGGGAAGCCCCTACCATTGAGGATAGGGCATCAAGTAAAGCTCCTGTCATTGAAGAGAGTCCTTCATTATGACCTCTGAATGTTAATCCATTTATTTATTCATTTAGAAGAAGACCTAAGGGTGTAACAATAAGGATCAAGCTCAATAGTCTCCTCCATAAGCACAATTTCCTCCATCTCCTCCACCTTCACAACATGCACCCCCATCTCCATCTAATGTAATTATTATTGATCCCCCCCAAGGGAACCATCCCCAAAGAGAAGGAGAACTAAAAAATCTTCACTTATGGATTGCCCCATTACTCTTGATGAAGATGATGATATTGATATAACTAATGAAGGTGTAACTCGGGAAATATCTTCCCCATAGAGAGAAGAGGATGTACAGGCACCACAAAATAGGATGATTGAAAATATAGTGGGGGGAAGAGACAACACAAATGACATTGAAGGGATCTGGCATGTAGAGATTTCATGGATGATGACCAGTTTGTGAAAACTCAAGAATTTGTTGAGTTTGTCTTGAGGACAAGAAGAGATGAGTACATCACAAGGCTAGAAGAGGAAAAGGAAAAATTCCCAAGAGAGAAGTATGATGAAGTAGCTAAAAATCTATTGGTAAAAATGAGGGTAAATGCCAAAAGTATTACCCCATAAGAGGGAAGGTGAATGGTCAAAGAGAGTGGAATTTTGTTGCTCCTTGAATGGGATATAGCCTCTACTATTTCCTTTGACACAATAAAAAGGAAAGATCAAGAAATATTCTCCTTTGAGGATGAGGTTGTTGTAGTTTTTTCTGGTTTAGGGTTTAACCTTAGGTGGGAAACCCTTGCAATTTAGGCCCTAGATTGCAATACAAGTAAACCACTTGTTTTTGAGCCATCCCAAAAAGGGGGATTGATAATAAAAAAGAGTTTCAGATACTTCTACAGTGGAGGTTGTAACATTGGAAGTTAACACTACCAAATTTAGTAGCGCTACTACAAAGGCCCTTCAAGCTAAATATGACAAATTGCTGCAAGAGCACTTGGCTTTGACACAAGAATGTAATAGAATGAGGGTGACGGAGATATGGTTGTATCATAAACAATAACAAGCAGAAACAACACATCCTCCTTCAACTGCATTGGTGGTGAGATCCAGTGCAATGATGACTAGTTCTTCCTCAGCTCCTCCACCATCAAGTTTGGAAAAGGAGAATTAAGAACTCAAGGAACAAATTAGTACTATGGAGGAGATCTTGTAATGAGATTTCAAGAATAACATGACAACAATTACAATGTTGTTTCAAATTTTTTGGGAGACTTGATGACAAGAGTTTTGAGAAAAGTGGAAAGTGTCCACAAAGATTATTCACAACTGGTGATGGTAATCAAGAGAATTCTTGATGATAGAGAAAAATCTAAATAACTTTTGAATAGATAGGTCCCAAGAATCATTTATTTGCAAGGGATGTACAAGGGTTCAACCAATGAGCCCAATGCACTTGAGGGTATTATACCTACTTAAAAAATGGAAAAGACGCCAGGGGAATTGCAAGGGTTTATGGATTAGCTTGAGGAGAAAGAAAATGCGAGAATTAAACAATTTAACAACAGTGATATCAAGATTGTTCTTGGTATTGAAAAGGAAAATGGAGAAGTTAAGGTGTACATGCTATGATAGTCTCAATTTGAGGCTTTTACTCCAACACTTTCCTTCTTCATCTGTGATGGAAATAAAATTGATGTGGATCTTCTAAAGAGTTGCATGGATAAAATATATGAGACTTATTAGCTTATGGAGAAATTTCAAAATTAAGCTAACTCTATTTTATCTATATAATCGTTACACATCAAATAAGGATCAGTTCCTTGCTTTCCAATACCCTTTAGAAATAATATGTCATGCCTAGGATAACAAGTATAATAACTTATCTGAGTTGTAAAATTTTTGATGACTTGGAATACATATATTCTTTGTTTCTCTATGCAATTGAAAATGGGATATTCTTTTTGTCTTGTTTAGTCTACTCAACATCAAAAAATATCTTCTTCAACTCCAATAGGGATTTTGTCTTCTAGTGGACCTTCTTTTTTGTCTTCTTCTACATCATTTCTTCCCAGGTTTTGAAAGATAAAGAAGGTGAAGAAAGAGAGTATCAAGTACATGTACACCACCTTCTTCTTTGAGAATTTTCTTAAGGTAACGAGGATCTTCTACAATTTCCCATGCAACAAATTTTGTCTTTAGTGGAGAATATATTCTCCTTCATAAGGTAGTTTGTACTTGCATTTTGTTATGGATTAAAATTGTCAAATGTAAATGTGACACTTGTCAAAATACTTGTTCAAAGCTTGTTTGCTCCCTTTTTTCTATAAAAGGGAATTCAAGGCCTTTTCCAAAGGATTTTGGAGAGTTTTTTATATGCAAAGAAATTTTGTAATAGAGTCAATACTATTCTATGTAGGTTTTGTAAGAATTGATGTGATATATTTGTAAATGTTGTATGATAGTGTTGGTTTCAAAATTTGGATATATTACCAAGTTCAAAGCTAAATTGTCTCCTAGTTTGTAATCTTCATCTCATTTATGAATAAAATCTGATCAAGGATCATTTTGTTCATCTTCATAGTCTTTCCTGTGTATGAATGTCTCTGTTATAGCTTTTACTCAAGTAATGAATTAATATGCTTTAAAAGAGATGTTGAATGCTTTGAATTTTTGCAAGGAACTTTATAAGTAGAATTGGTTATGAACTTTGTAGGGTAGCAGTTTAATACATTGTTGTAGGCCTGATTGAAATTACATCAAGAATTGTTGTGCAAGTTTTCAATCATAACTTTCTTGACTCTATTGTCTAGGTTTTAAAGCAATAGTCTATAGGTCTTGTCTATATGTAGCTCCATGGTCACTCAAATTTAAATTTAATTTCCTTCTGTACTAAGTTATTATATAAATTTATTTCTCTATTCTCAAGACAATGAATGCATAAAATCTTAAGGATCTAGCTCATCTCTATGTTTTATTTGTAATTCTTGGCTAAATTAGTGAGAACATATCTATTTAAATCAATACTTGAAGATAATGGAAATGAATCTTAAGAAGTATTGTAAAGGATTACCCTCCTAGGTTCTACAAAGTTTGAAGTGTAGAGGAATAGGTTTCTTTACCTTCTCTTGTTTGTTGGCCAACCCCTTAAGACAATTAATCATCTAAATTAGATATTTTGTAGGTTGTCATAAGATACTAGTTGGGAAAATTAAAACACCAACACATCCAATCCAAATGATACAAATCCAAGAGTCGATGAGAGTATGAAACCAATTCAAAAAAAGGCCTTCCATGTATCAAAAGTGTCTACCTAGTTCAAAGTAGACATCCATACCAACACACAAAGTGTATGAAAGCATTGATCCCAAATGTAATCAAAATATTGCATCCACACTCCATCATCCACCATCCCAAGTTTGGAAAATAAAAAATCCTACATCCAAAATGTAAAATAATTCATCCACATCTCACATCCCCCACCAAAATATTGTATCCTGCCTAAGATCCAAAAATCCCAAATCCTACATTCACCGTGTCTTGACATCAACACTTTATCATAAAGACTCTAGTGATGCTCTACCATGATGTGAAAATTTATATAAAGTCAACTCTAGTATCAAAGAGGACCATGATAACATTCATGGGTTGTATACAAGTTCTATTATCTTGGTGAAGCAACTCCTTAAAGTAGGTCATTATTGGCACATTATGACATCAACATCTACATGCAAATCACCAAGTGGTCCAACATAATTGATGATCATTCAAAAAAATAAAACAAATAAAAAAGTAAAGACAAAAAATCTATCCAATAGTGAAAGCCATTTTTATGGTGCTTTTGGAAAGTATCATGATGAAAACCTAGCAAATAGGCATCACGCATTAAATTGATTATCTATGTGTACCATTCCAGTTGGGTGCATCTTATCTCATACATTATTCTATTATATCCTAACACCACTATCCATCCAATTCATTCCATTCTCATCCATCTTCCCTATCCATCTTGATCTTGATAAAGAATTAGGGCATATAATTCAAAACATTATTTTTGAAAACTCTTGACATATTCCTTCCTTTGACCATTTACTATCCCAAGTCATACCATCACCTATGTAGCATTATCCAAAAAATTTGCTTAGGTCAAAGATGTTATCCTATTACAAGATAGTCCTTATAAGTAAAATCAATTATCCTAGGTATTTTCATAAGGTCTATCCTCCTCATCCCTCACATGTCCATTTCTATCACACTAGTTTATTCATCAGACAGTGAGGGTAGGTGATTACATCATGTTTTGGAATAAATCTTGATATATGCCTTCTAACTCACTTAGTGATATGGACACCTTTTGAAAATCTAAAAAAGTCACATATTCACAAAAATTAAAAAAATGAAATACCTTGAAAATCAAACAAAAATACTTTCAATCATTTTCCATCATTCCATGAATACATTTTCTCCATCAATATCAATCCAGACAATCCCCATCAATCTCATCTCACTAAAACTCTGGTGTGATATAAAATTATCTAACATATTTCACTCCTATCCTGCAAAATATTGATCCATCTTATATAATCAATCATCATTAGGATGTATCCTTCCCATAATCATGTTGTTCCTATCTTAACAATGTTATCACTATCTTAACAAAACTATCTTATCTTAACAACACTATCTTCATGTTGTTCCTATCTCAACAACGTTATCACTATCATCAATGAATCAATCAAATCAATCAACTTCAGCTTGGCTAGCAACAAGTCTCAAGAGGTCTTCAATATCCCTACACAAAAATATCTCTTCATCATTCATCCCTATCACTATCATCACAATCCAAAAAAAAATCTAAAAAAATCTGAAACATCCAAAAAAATCCAAAAACATTGAATTTTTTTTTTTAAATCCAAATCACAACATCATCTCACAATATCCATAATAAATTTCCATTATCTAGACATGACATTCAAGCAAGAACAAACTATGCAATACCTAAAGATATCAAGCATTCATGAAACAATCACAATTAAAGACTCTCGATAAATTGTCTACAACCTATCAATCTATTTCCAAATCAGATTTACACATCTTATCCAACAAATCATTCCTCAATGGATGCATCCTTCCTATAATAGGCATTATCGACTTTGAGAAAATATTTTTTGTCAAGAAAATCTAATAGTTGTCGATTTGTTTGGTCTTTGAGTCTTTTTATTACTTGATTTATCTTATTGCCCTATACTAGTATTCCTTGAGGATATCTAACAGTAATTAAAGGAGCAAGAATGGGGCAAAGCCATTGCTTTCATATGTTGTATTTGTGGAATATTCTTATGTGTTACTAAGGCATGTACGTTCCTTGTGTGTGATGGAATGGCTTTTAACATTGACAAAATTCCTTTCCATATAAGGTCATTTAATACCTTTTGCACTAGGGATATCATGCTATAAGATCATCTCCCTCACATATTCCAACAAGGTTCTATTATGTCTAGTATAAATGAGGACAATCCTTCTTTTTTGCATTGTCGAGGTCCATACAAAGGATACCAAAGTCACCTTGGTTTGTCATACCTTGGTATACATATACCACAATTGTACCCACCTACCTTCAAATGCACCATTTAATTCTTCATTTTCACCCATTCCCTTGTCATTTTCACCCTAATTCCTCATCCTCATCTTGCATTTTCTTCTACCAGACTAGCCCATCTCTTTTCCCACATTCCTTGACAAATTTTTCATTTCATCCACTCGACTTTATCCATTTCATCTCATTCATTATCTATCCAATTATGTGATATTGATCAACATTTAACCATCTCATCACTATCTTCCACCATCTTAACCCACAATCTCTTTCCTCCTCTCACCCGACCTTCCTTCGAGCATCCAAATCTTTCTTGTCACACTCTTTCCATTTTCTTCATCCCTATCACATCTCTCCAACCCTTTTCAAGAGTTTGACCCAACAATTTCATTCTTCAGTCAAACTCTCGAGGGGACATCCTACCTTCATTTATTTATTTCTTCATTCAACTGGGGCATGTCATCACAATTATTTCATACTTTCTTTGAAACAACACTATAAAAACAAATTATCTCAAAGAGGGGCAAAATATAGACACTCAAATTTGACTAACATATTCCTACCAAAACATCATCATTTTCCATGATTAGGTACCATCAATCCATATTCTGCATTTAATTAAATAATTTCATTATTTAATTAAATTACCTTATTTCACCAATTTTCATTTATTAATTAAATAATTTTGATTATTTAATTGATTTACTAATCATTCTTCCATTAATTAAATATTTTTTTATTATTTAGTTAATTTTCTACTTCCCTAAATTAAATAATGGTTATCAATTATTTAATTTATTCATTTCCTCTAAAATAAATAAAATCATTTATTTTATTATTTATCCATCTTGGCATAGGTAATTAATAAATAATTTGCATTTCAACCTCACTAGTTAATTGATACTGACATTCAGTCCACTCATCAATCAATCCAGTCAACTTCCACTCACTCTAAGTTCATTGATCAATCAATTCAATCCACTTATCCATCTATTTTATTCCACTTCCACTCAGTCTCACTTATCTCTCTAATCAAATATCTTAACTGACTCATGCAGCCAATTAACTATCCAATCAAATCCTCTCAACAATTATGAGCCATTGATTTATTCAGTCTCTCACCAGATCTTGACAGTTGACAGATATTTGCAAATATATAAAACAAACCTATCAATAATTAATCTCTTTATCTCAAATCGTCCAGAGAAACTATACTCGTATTTTGCAATTCTTTTATGCTATTGTGCTACTAAAAATCTGAGAGCAAGGACTACTTACACCACTCTCCAAGGTGAATAGAGGAGAACAATGGAGCTAACCTAGGGTAAATTGTGTATTGTTGTGTGTGCAAGTTTGTATTCATTTTGATATAGTTTTCTTTATTTTCTTTATTGATGTGATCTTTTGGCTGTGATTCTTGTTGATTATTTCTTAGCTTTCAGTTTTATAGTTGAATTTCCAAGTCATATGGAAATCACGCCAAGTACTAGCCTTAATAAACTTACATCTATCAGTGGTACATTAATAGAAAATGTACAAAATGCAACCACACCAAAAGAAGCTTGGGATGCAATCCCTACAATCTTTGAGCACAAGAATGATGTGAGAAAACACATGCTCTGAACTCAGTTATATAATCTAAGAATGGATGGATCTGTAACTAACCATCTATCAAAATTCAAGGGTATTTTAAATCAACTCGTTAATGTAGGTGAGACTATAGATAATAAATATATTGTCTACATAACTTTTAATAGTTTGCTAAAATCATTTGAGAATTTCAAGACTACACTCACATTAAGTGGAAAATTGGAAACCCTAAAATTCAATGGTCTAGAATGTCTATTATTGCAACATGAGGAAATGTTTAATAGAGATAATGAGGTTGAATCAACAAATGTCTTTACCTCTAAGTTCAAAGGCAAGAAGCCTCAATGGTAGATAAATGCTAATACAGATGATAATGGATGTAAAGGAAATAATTTTTTTTCTATTATTGCAATCATCCTAGTCATTTTGAAGAGAAATATTTTAAAAAGATGAAAGATATGAATAAAAATAAACAAGGAATTATGATGGTTGATGCAAATATTGAAGATGATGAAAGTTACAAACTATTTTTAGAAGACGCCTCTAAAAATATTCAAAATAATGATGTTTGGATTATTAATTTAGGTGTTACTCACCAGATGGTTGGCGATGTTGACAACTTGATAAATGTAGTAAACCAATCAAGAGACATGGTTACATTGGGAGATTATTCACAATTACATTTTGAAGGAGTTATCAAATCTCATCTGTATGTTCCAAACCAAGGTAAAACAAGTATTGATAATGTCTTATTTGTTCCAAGATTAAAGAAAAATCCTATCGCAATTAGTCAAATCATTCCCAAAAACATGAAAGTTATTTTTTTAAAAGGAATTTGTAAGGTGTTTGATAGTGAGGGAAAAGTAGTATGTGATGGATATATGGAAGGATGCCTATTTTATTTGAGGAAAAACTCCTCTAATCTTTAGTTTCAAATGTTGTTTCAAGAAATCAATTATGGAACAAAAGTCTTAGCCATATTTACCTTGAATCACTAAAGGAAATGTTTCATCAAAATATAGTGTATGCACTTCCACCCATCACTACAGAGAAGTGTTTTTGTCAAGCTTGTGTTATGGGGAAACAACATAGAGAAAAATTCAATTCTGGAAAAGCTTGGAGAGCCTCCAAGAAATTGGAGTTAGTTCATTATGATCTTTGTGGACTTATGAAGATAGTTTCTATAGGGAAATCTTGATTTCATGAAATTCATTGACGACTTCACTCAAAAGGTTTGTTTGGGTTTATTTTTTGAATAACAAGTTTGAAAGATTTGATGTTTTTAAAGAGTTTGTACCAAGTTGAGAATGAAAGTGATAAAAAAAATAAAATGCTAAGATCAAATAATGGAGGGGAGTACAACTCAAATGAATTTGTTAATTTTTGCAAACAAAAAGGAACTAAGAGGAAATGCTTAGCTTCATATACTCCACAAAAAAATGGAGTAGCTGAAAGAATGAATAGGAAACTTCAAGAAAAAAGATAAATCCATGCTCAAGGCTTGTAATAATGAAGATAAATTATGGGGAGAAGCAGTTCATATAGCTGCCTATACTAATAGCTTAGAAGACATCTCTCCAGAAGAAGCATGGTCGGGAAGGAAACCAATAGTCAACCATTTGAGAATTTTTGGGAGCATTACCTATAGACATATTCCAAAAGAGAAGAAAAAAAAATTGATGATAAGAGTAAAAAATGCATCCTTGTTGAATATGATGAATCTAGCAAAGAATATCGGTTGTATGATCCTAAGGTGAACAAACTTCACAACTAGATAGAGATGTCAAGTTTGAAGAAAATGTCACCTTTTGAGTGATTGCCATGTTGACTTGATAGAAGAGAAAGATGATAGTGAAAATCATCATATTGACCCAAAATGTTGAGCCAAAATCAATTTAAGTCCTATTGAATATATAAAAGAAAGAGAAGAAATTGATTAGATAAATCCAAGCTCATTATCCACTCCACAATTTAATGTTCCTCTAAGGAGATCAGAACAAGCAAGGAGAACACCCATCAAATTACAAAACTATGAGGCTAATTATGCATTAATGACAACTATTCTAAGTGCTAATGAGCCAAGAACTTTCAATGAAGTGATAAAGGAATAAAAATGGAAAATTTCTATGAAGCAAGAGATAGATTCAATTCATTAGAACCAAACATGGGAGTTGGTTCCTTTACGGTTTTTCCTATTAGAAAGAAATACATTGATTGTAAATGGGTATACAAGTTCAATTTTAAATCAATGGTTCAATTGACACTTGAGCACAAAGCAAGATTGGTAGCTACAACTATAAACAAATTGAAGGTGTTGATTATGAGGAAACCTTTGCTCTAGTTGCAAAGATGATCATTGTTAGATTGTTGATATAACTTGCTTCCCATCATAGTTGGGAAATCCATCAAATGGATGTCAAAACTGCATTTCTTAATGAAGATTTGACAGAGGAGGTATATGTCACACAATCTCCTAGTTTTGTTGAAAAAGGAAAGGAATGCATGGTATGTAATTTAAAAAAGGAACTATATGGTTTGAAATAAGCTCTACAAGCTTGGTATTCAAAAATCGAATAAGTACTTTCTTCAAAGATTGAAACAAGAAAGATTGATGTTGATCCAAATTTATACAATATTCTGATCACAAAATATTGTTTATTGTGTTGTATGTTGTTGATTTACTCATTATTGGGAGTAATTAATCACTTATACAAGATGTGAAAGAAGATATGAAGATTAATTTTGAGATGTATGACCTTGGATTACTTCATTAATTTCTTAGAATTGAAGTGTGGCAAACATCTAGAAATAGATTTCTCTCTCAAATGAAATACACCAAAGAAATTCTTACACAATTCAAAATGCAAGCCTATAAAGCTTCATCAACACCAATAGAGACATGAAGCAAATTGACTGAAGATCGAAATGGTAAATAAGTTAATGTAACATTATATAAGAATTTGGTAGGAAATTTGGTTTACTTGACTACTACTTGTCTAGACATATCTTATGCAGTTGGAATCTTGTTTCTATTCATGATTCATCAAAAACATAGTCATTGGTTAGTTGCAAAGTGAGTTTTGAGATATCTTCAAGAAACACAAAATTTTGGATTTGAGTATTTGAAAAATGAAGATTTCAAACTTGTTGGCTTTTCAGATTCAGGTTGGATAAGTTGCATAGATTCTAGAAATTCAACCTTTGTTTATTGCTTCAATCTTGGATTTTCCATTATCTCATAGAGTTGTAAGAATCAGCCTAATGTTTCTTTTTCATCTATTGAAGCAAAGTACAAAATAGTTATTGTAGCAACTTGTGAAACAAATGGCTTAGACAACTTCTTGAGGACCTTTGACACCCACAACTTGATCCAACAATTATGTATTATGATAATCAAAGTGTTTTTAAAATATCTAAGAATCTAGTGTTCCATGCTCACACAAAGCATATTGAAGTACACCATCACTTCATTCCTGAGCATGTTCTCAATAAGGAAATTGAACTAGTCTATACACCAACCAATGAGCAACTTGCAGATGTCTTCGCTAAACCTTTGAGTAAGGATAAGTTTGTATATTTTCAAGAAGACATTGGTGTTAAAAATTCTTCATTTGTAGATGGGTAGCTAATAAACCTATTTGTTGTGGGTGGCCCCTATTATCTTACTAAGTTGTGTGATAAATTAAAGTTTATGGGGGGGTGTTAAAGTATAAACTATATTTAATCACAAAGAATCATGTCTCATGTAAGAGACAGACCTATCCATGTATAATATTTATTTAAGGGTCTTTGGATCCATATTTTTTATAATAGAAAAAATCTATTGAAGCACTCCAATTTTAACAGATTATTTGTACTAATATGCAACACCCTATCCAAGTATTTATGCTGTACTAAACAAGCTATTCTTCCCGAACCTCTCATGGACTTCAAGCCTTTCATGTGTCTCAGTAAAGGATATTATGTTGCAAGCATCAGTAAAGAATAATATCATGGGCATCTATGATGTTGGACTGTATTGGGATGAAGACCAAGCATGCCATTACAATCCCAACTAGCAACTTTGAGTACATAGGAGGAGGAACCATCTTGGCATCAATTAGAACCTAACCGTCTACCTGTCCATAGCACTGAAGCAATGCACATCCATTATGAATTACAGCCCATTTATTATTTTTCCAAGCCTCCATGAATTAGTTTCTTACCCTTTTAAGTCACTCATACTGGAGGGCTGTCAAATCCTCATCATTATGAACTGCTGCAGAATAAAGGATTTTCTTGGCTTGCAAAGCATTAAGCCTGTCCTCTAGTGATTTGAATTTCAGGTTCAAGAAGCAGTATCCAAATTAACAGTTTCAAGTTCTTAGACATGCCATCTATTCAAACTCTTGCCATTAAATTCTGGATAACTTACCCAGTAATATTAAATAAGATCTTAATTACAATATTTTACTGGGTATGTGGAATGCTCTGCATTTGCAGACACCCAATAGAACATGCATCTCATTGCAGTTCTTCCAAAATGGTCATTTGAGATATTATTGCTTCACTGTAACGTAACTTCAAATCCTTACAAACATATTCAAGGCTTGAAACACAAACTCACCTTTTATATGGTTAAATTCTATTTAATTAACCACTTACTGTTACCTTCTCTGATGCAGAGCAATTGACATTACAACTTACTAACACATTTATACTTCTAGCCCATGATATAATTAACAAGTAGCAGGCTATGGCTTCCAGACAATTACTAACTTATAAGTTTAAAATGGTACAATCTGCTTCCTTTTGTGCACATTCCTCAGCAACACCATCCAACTTTTCCATCAGTGCCTTGGCTTTTCCAGCTGTATAAAGTGCTCTCCCTAATTTATTTTCTTCAATATCTCTTGCCCATTTTGTGGAGTTGACAATCAAGGCAGACTTTATTTTGTGCAGGCAAGCACATATGATGGCTGCCAATGAATATTCTATCTCTTTTAACAATACATTTAGATCCATATTTAAGTTACAGTCAATACTTTTGCATAATTTGTAAACTGCTGTGGCTGCGGCTACTTCCTTCAAATCTATGGAGTCATTACATCCTGCTCCATCCCAATTGAATCTTGGTTCAGCTGCCCTGTAATCATTTGAATTGACTGCTTGCATAGAGATGCTGATCTTCTCTTCTAGATCATACATGTTTGCACCTGTTTCCCAATCTTCCACCATATTTTGTTAAGGGTTAGCTACAAATAATTGAAAGAGTACCAAAATATAAATAGTCAGAAAATTCTTAAATCGACAGTTTTTGTCCAACAGACACTCTGATCGGTTGCCCTGTAATTTAAAAGAGATGACCCTGTATTCTTTTCTATTCTAATTAATAAATATTTTATGTTCTCTATTTCTTCTAGTGAATTTTACAAAGGCGATAGAATTGTTACCTTGAAGTTTATGGCCTCCGGATAGCTCTGCCTTTTTTTCACTTTCCATTGCAAGTTCTTTTATTACTACAGCAGGACTATTAGTAGGGGTATAAGAGTATTTGTTTGTGGGAAGACTCTCTTTCAATGTGTAAAACAATCTATCAGCTGCTTCTTCCATGATTCCCTCTGCTTCTGCATCAGTCTTCTCAACAAAATCTATGATTTCCCATGCTTGAGAGTAAACCTCCAAGCAATTCTTACCCATCTGTGGAGAGAGTTTGATGCTTAATCTTATCAGAGACACTGCTTTCATTTTCCAAGAATGTTTGCTCACATCCATGAAGTATTTTTCCACCTCTAACGGTTGTGGTTTCAACTTGTACAAGTACTCCAATCCACAGGGTCCCTTTGTTTCTGTCAAAAACTCAATCAACTTTTTAGAACTCACCCCATCTTTTTCTCCATACTTAATAAGTTGTTTAGCTTTTGCAATGGTTTTTCGATTAGCCAGCCACAGGCTCCGTGGAGTTTCCCCCATCATTTGCACGTCCTCCAAAACTTTTTCATACAGTGGGAAATCTTTAAATGCACGTTCTATGTGGTCTGATAGTAAGATATGTATTAGTCTATTCACACATCTGTTATGGAAGAGCATTAGCGAAAGAGACCAGCATGCTTTGCTGAATATGGCTATCATCCACTGTATCCCCAAAAGCAGGTGCAGTAATATACCTGACGGCTTTTTTCTTATGGTTTGTCTCGCAACCAGGTCATCAACTCTTTTGCTGAGAGATGTGGCCTCAGGCAGCTTCTTTTTCTGGGCCTGTAGCTCCTTTAAATGCCTTGTCCAAAAATCCTCAATCCTGAATATGCCATAGCAGGTGTCCCCATGGTCACTTCTCCATTTACCATAATAACCTACAGAAGTACACCATCTCCATCCGATGATAGCCCATCCTATGAGAATGAATACACATTGCAGGACAGTTGCTATGAGCTTGGAGCAGTCCAGAAAGCTGTGGAATTGTACTCTGTGGCCTTTGCTGAGCAATCCCACTGTTGTTATCACAATTTGAACTGTGACTATGGCTGCTGCAGAGGAACACAAAGCAGACTTGGCAATGATATATTCAGGAGAGTAAGCACGAGCAACTATCCAGGCTTTAAACACTTCATCTTCCACTGCTTGCCAAGTGTACTCAGCGTCCCCCTCAGCTAGGAAACAATTTGAATGATTGCAAGTAGTTTTTACTACCTTATGACAAGGTATGCTCCTGGGAAAAATCATAGGAATTTTTTGAGCAAGGATACCTTCAATGCCTCTGCCAGCTACATGGGCACAGCCTAAGAGGATGATGAGCATTATGAGGGAGATGTATTTTAAGGCAAAACCATAGAGTTGAGGCTTTAGAGACAAGGAGCTACCAGCTTTATACAACTCAGAGAACATGTGGATCAAGATAGTTGCTGTCAAAGCAATCAAATTGCGCCACAAGCCTCCTGAGCCAGGAGAAGCCATTCCTGGCAGTAGACATGCTACCAACACGCACATCATAACTCTGCTACTATGGACCATCCACAACTCAATGATATTATCTTGTTGATTTTCTAATGTGCTTTTGAATGAATCATCCCGATTACTAAGAAAGTTAAGCAACAGGATTGTAAGGGTGCTGAGCCAAAGAAGATCACCAGGAACCCAGTGGGCTCTCCTCTTCCATGCTTTAATAGCATCCACTGTGATGAAAATAATAAATGCAGCTACTATAAACAATGATACAACCATCTTGAAAGTAAGATCCTTGTCCACCATGTTTCCACCATTTTCTTCACCCATGATGATTCAAGGATCAAGATACACAGACTGATTACCGCCTCTAGTTGCTTCCAAAGGCAACCCTCAAATTAATAGAAGCAGCAGGTGGATGAACCAGGGAACATTTGGATTCTAGGACTCCACGATTGACTACTGGTACAATGAATCAAGCCCAGGGGATTTGCAATGATATAACCATCTTGAAAGTAAGATCCTTGTCCAGCATGTTTCCACCATTTTCTTCACTCTTTATGATTCAAGAATCAAGATACACAGACTGTTTACTGCCTCTGGCTGCTTCCAAAGGCAACCCTCAAATTAATAGAAGCAGCAGGTGTATGAACCAGGGAACATTTGGATTCTAGGACTCCACGATGGATTACTGTTACAAATTACAATGAATCAAACCCAGGGATTTGCAATGATATAACCATCTTGAAAGTAAGATCCTTGTCCAGCATGTTTCCCCCATTTTCTTCACCCATGATGATTCAAGAATCAAGATACAATCTGGCTGCTTCCAAAGGCAACCCTCAAATTAATAGAAGCAGCAGGTGGATGGACCAGGGAACATTTGGATTCTAGGACTCCATGATGGACTACTGGTGCAATGAATCAAGCCCAGGGGATTTGCAATTTTGCAAACTTAAAGATTTACTTTCCAAAGAAAATGTCTTATAGGCTCACCTACAGGATTAGAGAAGGTTATTTTTCTTAAGAGAGATGTTTAATCTTATGCTAATTTTTTGGTCAAAGTTTTTCTTTTTACATTATATTCTGAATCCAGAGGTAATTACTTTTACAATCGTATGAATTAATACGATCATCTTACTGTACACGTATTAAAATACATCTTAAAACTGTTTAAGATCTACCCCTCCAATTACGACTTACACTATACAAATTCTCCCAACCGTCAGTTTTTATGTGGAAAGATGAGCCAGAATGCTTTTCTTAAAGTGGTCCAGTCGAGCTTGACAACTAACCGGTCATGTCACTGATGCAATCAAACTACTTTTCCTTTTTCAGTTTGATCAAGAAGAGAGTTTGAATTGACACTGTCATTAAGCTTATAACAACATGTAATTAAACAACTTTAATGTAAAGAGGCTGGGATTGGAATTGAAAGTTGAAATCTGTGATACATCTCCTTGGAGTTGTTGCAATCCAATTTCTAAGATTAAGACAAGAAAACATATGATACATTGTATCCAAGATTTTTTAGATAACAAATTAGAAAAAGATAATATCCTTAAAACATGCAGTTCATAAGTAATTTTTTATTGATTAACACTTTTGGCATTAAGATATGTATTAGTTTGTGCTATTGTTAATAGAAAATATAAACATGTACTGAAAGTTTACTAGAGAATTTTAATAATTAAATAATATTTTTCATTACAAAATAATTTTTCCAATGTTCATTGACACTTCATGTTACGTACTGTTTTTTATTAGATTTAAATAATTAATTAGCAATTAATTGACAGTTATATATAATTTTTTATTTAATTTATTTTTTATATTTTTTTATATAATTATCAATTTCTCTTTTTATAGTATACAAAAGTTAAAACATTATCTATTTATATCGTATATGATTTGCAAATCATTAATATTGTTGTTCTAATCCTTTATTTGATATTCAAGAAAGGTTAGAGCTTTTATTATTTTGTGCAAAATTGCCATACAACAATAAGCAATGGAAGAAAAAGAAAAAAAGAAATTTGAAGTCTCAGAACACCACAAGAGAGGTGGTTGATCTCTCTAACAACTTTTCAGAACTTTGTAGTATCTACAAAATCTTTCATTCATGTTAGAGTTGGCAATTTAATGTTATTTATGAAAAATAAAATAATATTAGTATAGATATATTAAATAATCTATCTAATAATGTTTAAATATATCATTGTTGAGTTATTTTATTTTATTTATATTGTTTATTTTATCTATATTTGAAGAGTTATTTTTATTTGCTTAAATAATTAGTTTATAGTTTTATTATTTTTAAATACATGTTGATCCTTGCTTTGGTTTTTGAAAGGAAGTTAGGTATGCAAAAAAGCTTCCAACACCAATCTATCAAAGGAGAGAATGTGCAAATTTCTATAGTTTCAAACCCTTGTACAATTACAACAAACCCTGCTCTAAGGAAATCAACTTATTTGTAGTGGAGTTAAGCAAATTTGTGTCCACATCATCACTAGCATAGATGAAGGCTACAAGGGTATGGACCATTATGTTGAAGCTTGTCTTCCATTGGTCCAAGGATTTGAGCTCTTGATTCTTATCCAAGATACTTGGCATACCTTTCATTTCTATGCACTCAAAAGACTTGAATTTAGTATTTATTTTTTGTACCAATTTTGTCATATACGCTTGCATCTCTCCCACCAATTTAGTCATATCCCATGTAGGCATAATGTTGGAAGGCATATCATCATAAAACCTTGATCCTTTGTAAATGCCTTGTAGACTAGCAACCCTAGGTATCCATTTATTCATTATATTCCTAGGCTTCTCTTGATCTTTTGTAATTTTAGCATAAGCATCCTTAAGACTTGAGTAATCTTGATGGGAGTCTTCTAATTTCCCAAGAACTTTGGATACCATGTACTTTATCACATCATCCACTAAATTTCTTGTTTTCTTTTTCTATTCCTTTTGAGCATTTTTCACTTGTTCTTCTCTAAGCTTCTCTATCTTTGTAGTTTAAAAGTATTCATTTTCTTTCATTAGAGTGCTTGAGAAGCTAGAAGTAGAAGCACTTACTATTTTAGTACCTATTTTTGGTGATGTTGTTGGTGGCTCCTGCATCTTCAACTTATTGTATTATGTAGTAAGATTTACATAATATTTCAATAACTGATCATATTCTTCTTGTAGCTTCTTGGCAATTGCTTCACTAAACTTATTTGTATGGAAAACCAATGAAGCTACTTAGGGAGATGTGATGTTTGATACTCTTTTTAAAAATCAAACTCCCCCTCATCTCTTGTACTATCTCTGCCACTTGAGGCTTATCAGTGTTTGGAGCTAGAGCCCATATGACCAAGGTTTCCCATTTAGGATTGAAACCTAATCTAGAATAAGCTTGCTCTACTTGCTCATCAAAAGAAAATATCTCTTCTTTGTTGAAAACTTGGAATACTGAGAGGGGGGTGTTCATCAGTATTATTTTAAACCATTCAAACATTTAAACATCCAAACCACATAGAAAAATCAACTGTAGAAATGAAAGAAAGCATGAAACATTCAACAACTCATAATACATGAACACCACAATTTTTATGTGGAAAATCCAAAATGGAAAACAACAATGAGGATTGGCTCACAATATATTATAACCGATTATACTATATTTATAGAAGTGCTCACTACAAGTGGAATCATTGTCCAAGTAGGCTCACTGCCCATTGAGAAAAAGATAGAAGAGAGATTGTGGCTCATAGCCTAATTTGAACTGTTACAATTGCATCTATCATATGCATGAATTACAGTTCTACTGAAGCTCAATAAACTGACTTTTACACACTTCATCTGATTTAGATCTAATACTTTGCTTTCCTCAAATCACTCTAATATTCTACTCAACATTCACAACTTAAATTTACACTACTTTGATAATATTTGCTTCATATACATGTAGAATACTCACAACCTTCTTTTTATTCATTAAAACACCAAAAATGATCTAACTTATATATTTGCATCATGCATAACATCAATTAGGTCAACCTCATTAGATGTAACATTCAAAATATAACTTGTCAACTTAAGTTATTCCATACACATACTTCATGCCAAGAATTAAATCTCAAAATGACTTGAAATAGGTCAGCATGGACCTATAATAGATCCCACATAAGACCACAACACTTATTTAACCTTCACATACCTTCAAACTTATTAGGTCAGAATTGTAGAAGACCTAATACCAAAATTCTTCAACTGTGTACCCATATTTGGACTCGTGAACCTCAAAATTCAACGCCAACTGGAACTCACACACTAATTCCATTTTTCAACATATCCTCAAAAGAACAAAGCCAAAAATTTATTCGTGGAGAAGCACAAACTCTCCCACTCAAATGCATTGTATAGGAAATAACTGTAATATGCCAGACCAAACTTTCGTTACTTATATCTCTCAAACCAAAAACCAAAACATGATGAAATTTTAGAATTAGATACTTCTAACAAAAAAATAATAATTTTAGAAGTGTAGAGTGAAATATTCATTTGTGGACCAATGCGGACCCAAAACTAGATGCTCTATTGCACAAAATTAACAAAGTTGACACTTAGTCAATTTTCCATCACAACCAACTTTATTGGATCAAACCATCTTGCAAAAATGTCTTCCACAAATACTCCAAAATATTTTAGAACCAACTAACTTGATTTGCAATGATTTGCACCAAGATCTCTACATCAAGATACGATGTTGACATCAATGAAAACAGTGCAACACATCGTTATATACCTTTGTGCTTATCCCTTATGCTCATGTTGCTAACAACAATATCAATTACATTCTTCCAACAATCTCCCCCTTTGTCATTGATGGCAACATGCCAAAATATCTCCAAAACATTCTTTCCCTTTGACATCAAGGGTAAAGGACACCTACAACAACTATTCTGACTTATATCAGATCTCCCCCCAAGTAATATATGCATATGTACAAACTGAAAAGATTGAATTGAATCCCTCTGAGTCATATACCTGAGAAAAATAAAAAAAATTATTGGACACTACTCTATATACTACACATATGTACAAGGAATCTTGAAACTAAAAACTGAAAAACATAAAGGAGTAAGAAATGTGTCAATCGAAGGAAGTTGACTCTTGTAACTTACACAAATGGGTCTTCCATGCTTGTTTTCCTTCCTTCCATGTATTTGTTGCTAGCCCAAGTAATTTGCACTGTGTTTCAAACTCCATCAATGTTTCTTCTCCATCTTCCAAAGTGCTAGGTACTTGCAGATTCATCTATGTAGCCTTATTAGCACTTAGAAGGGCACTTGAGACATGTATAAATTTGTCATTTACCAAGTCCCTTATCTCTCCAAACTACAAAATGACATTTTCCCTTTGTGCTTGTAGTTGGAAGAACTTCTTATGCAAATCCTCAATTATACTCGTATTACCAATTAGATCAAGTATTAGATCATAGGCACATGAGGCTTTATTTATCTAGGACTCAATGGAGTCCATCTCATTCCTAATGCTTTGTGTGGCACCGGGCTACTTCATGCAATATTGAAAGAGAGCCTTAGCCTCATCTACACAAATGTGTACATCCTTCAAATTATTTGAAAACTTCTTGTGTGCAAGAGCACACTTCTCTGTGATCTCCAACATCTTTTTATCATTCATTCTCTTTTCTACTTCTTTATCTAATTCACCTCTGAGACCAAAGGCATATTCCTTAAAAGAATAAATTAAAAGATTTAAATTTTCCATACCGGTGAGTGATGTGTCTATGTATGCACCAGGTACAGCCTCTTGTAGTGCCTTTACTACTTCATCAATTCTCCACTCTTCTGATGCGTCTCAATAATTTCCTTTCAGGAAGATGCATGTAATCCATCTCTCAATTGTAGCTTGTGGAGTGGGGAAATCTTGTCCAAATCTACATTTCCCTATTGCATTGGCAGTTGTAGCAATTGTGAAGAAACAATAGGTTGGAACTTGAGCTACATACTCAAGAAGTTCTTCAAGGAATCTTCGAAGGAGCCAGATGATTCAGGAGGTATCCTCATTCTTATCTTCACTTTCCTTCTCATTATCTTCTTCCTCATCTTCCTTCTCTATAGATTGGTCTAGGTTTTCTGGAGGAGGATTCTCTGGTTTATCTTGCACCATTTCATTTTTTTCTTCATTTACCAGAGGAAGAGAAGTATCTTCCTTTGCTTCTTCTTCTCCAATGATAGTCACTCCTTCAACATTATTCTCCACTTCGTACATCTTCCTATGCCAATTCTTCCACTTCTAGAGGGGCATTGTCCTAAGTGTACTCTTCATCTATCACATGCTCATGTTGAGCATCAATGTTTTGAACTTCTTCTTTTGTGGCAACAACTTCTAGAGTAGGGTCCTTGTATTTTGAGTCATCCCTAGCCTTTTTTCTAGGTTTGCAACCTTATCAACAGTCTCCTTTTGGAGTCTCTTATGATCATCCTTATCTCTTCTCATCAATATTTTTACCCTTTATTTTTTTCTTAGTTCTTTTGTATACGTTTGAGCCAATGCGGCCATATCTTTTGTAGACAAGGGAGCACTAATAACTTCAAGAGCATGGGCCTTCATCTTGGCCTCTTCATCAATAGCCTCTTGTCTTCTCTTTACCAAAACATTCATCAGTGCTTACCAAAAATGTGATATAATTTTTTCATTTCTCTACCATTTTCCTTGGAATTTTGTCTCTCTCATGCATCCTCTTCTAAAAAATTGCAAATAAGGCAGCAAGTGCCTCATCTTGTGCCTTCCCATCACAAAGACTACTCATAAAATCTCTAATATGATGAGCAACTAGTCTTCCTTGCAACCATTTCACTCCTTTGGTTCTGGGGAGTTCCCTTAGGAAATAGAAAAGTAAACACATAACCAGGGTGTACCATACTTGAATGCATACTTTTTTTTCCTTGGTTTGATTCAAATTCTCCATCAATTGTTGCCTTAGCTACTCACAAAGATCATAGTCAACACCTTTTTCAACCATCTCATATGCCACATTGATTGTGGTTGCACTAGAGAATTATCTTTGTTTGTGAAATAGATTTTATAACCAATTAAAATTGTTGCATACCTCACAACTAGATTTTTGATGGGATTTATTGCTAAATCCCTCTTATCATATGTTACACCAGTGAGTTCCATTACCACTTCAATTCTTAACTAATTCCAATACAATAACAGGTTTGATGGAGCATAGACCTATAACCTTTCTGATTACCTCTTTTGTTATCATGTTAGGCATGTCAGTCCAAACAAACTTGTCATGGATTTTTCTTAATACCATTCTAACCCATTTTCCATCAAAACAAAAATTTGGAAACCATTTCCATACATCCAATTTCTTAGCAACTAGGTTTTGATACTCTGGTTTTAGGGAAAAATTGTCTCTAGTAAGTTCTTTAGCCCATAAATCTCCTAGATTAGTGAGATCAAATTATTCCATCTTTCCATGAATGTAAATCCTTATATCCTCTATTGGAAAAACCCCATATGAAACATACAAAAATGCACCAAATGGAGTCTTCTATAGATTTTGTAGGGTATTTCTTAAATTTGGGTTGTGGCTTCGCAGTAACCTCTATAACCCTTGGTGTAGCCATTGCAAAGAATTCAAACTACTTTCAAACAAAGTTCTTTTGAAAATTAGGGAAAAGATGAGATTATAAATACCTTTTCTTCCATTTTTTGAACTACGATTTCAATGCACTAGGTCACAAATAGCTTTGATCATTCCAAATCACTTCCTCGTTGCTTTGCTTCTTCTCAATGCTCATTATGAATGAAATTGGCTAAGTAAAATCACTTAATAACCCTTGAAATTTGACCTAGTTTTGAAATTAATGCTTCAAACAATAGAAATGGCAACCCTTTATCTATATGCACAGTCAACTTTTGATGCTCTACAAAATTTTGCATTATCATATTTTCTTTCGTAATCTTCACCAAAAGATCAAGCATGTTGATCTACATCACATATCTTCATGTTGATGCATCAACATCTCTTCTTTGGCAGGGGATGAGAGATTTTTCATTAAAGCTCCCCCTGAGCCAAAGCTCACAACTTAGTTTCCAAAGGAAACATATGCACGAGAGGATGGTACAGATTCATCCTTAACCTCTATCTCTTCCTTCTTTCTCCAAATCTTTTCTATCTCCTTCTTTGTTTCTACTAGATCAATCTTTTACACTGGTTCATTCATCTTTACAAGATTATCCTTCTTCATATTTCTTCTACAAAAATTAGAAATGTTTCTAGGCCTATTATAGTTATAACATGTGACATTATTTTGACCAATATTCCTTCCATTCATTCTAGATCTGTATTGATTATCTTTATTCCCAAATCCATAGCATGTATAATAGTAGCCTTTGAAAGATTGAATCATTCTACCATTGTTATAGCTATTCATCATTTGACTTATGCACTCACTAGCTCTATGACCAAATTTATTCTATGTAAAACATTGATGAGTAAAGGATGGAACATTCTGATTCATTTTTCTTCTACATTCCATTGACATATGTCCAAATTTATTGTAGGAAGAACAAAAACCATTAAAAGATGGGTACCTTTGTACATTTGGTTGTCTGACCAATGGTCTTCTTTGATTCTAGATCTGCTTGCCATTGTTCTTCTTCTTTTCAGGCTGATTTGTAGTTTGATCTACTTTTGAACTTTCACCCTTTTCAAATCCTAAACCTTCTTTATCTTTAGAGCCTTTCTGATTTGCAATCATCTCATCAAGATTTTTAGAGCTCATCTTGAATTTTTTTCATGACTCCTTGCTTTCTCTAGATCCGATCTCAGGTTCACAACTTCTTGTTCAAGCCTTTTATATTCCTTTGATTTTCTTTCTACCATTGCATTCAGACATTCCTCAATTCTTTTATTTTCTTCAACTTGCACTTTCAAACTGGTGATAGTTTCATTTTCTTGCTTTAATTGTTCACTAACTTCCTTATGCCTTTCTTTGAACTTCTTGATTTGTTCTCTCAATTTTTTGATACATTCATTTTCTTCTTTGATATTTTCTTTCAGATCTTTATTTGCATCTTCAGTCTTTTCAAGATCTTCAAGGGAAACTTTGAGTTCTCTGTCTTTGTCAAGCATGCAATCTTCTTCTATGGATCCAATAGTAGGAATCTCTTCTAGAGGAGTAGCTAGTCTTCTAACAACCATGTGTTCAATCTCCAAGATCTTCCCCAAGTGGTTAAGCTCCTTCCTAGGAACCAAGCTTTGATACCAATTGTTGAACACTTAGAATACTGAGAGGGGGGTGAATTAGTATTCTTTTAAACCATTCACACATTTAAACATCCAAACCACATAGCACATTCAACTACAGTAATAAAAGAAAGCATGAAACATTCAACAACTCAAAACACATGAACACTAGATATTTATGCGGAAAACCCAAAATGGGAAAAACCATGGTGAGGATTAGCTCACAATATATTATAACTGGTTCTAGTATATTTAAATAAGTGCTCATTATAGGTGGATTCACTACCCATTGAGAAAAAGATAAAAGAGAGATTGTGGCTCACAACCTAATTTGAACTATTACAATTGCATCTATAATATGCATGAATTATAGTTCCAATGAAGCTCAATAAAATGACTTTGCACACTTCAACTAATCTAGATCTAATGCTTTACTTTCATTTGCATTCACATCACTCTATTCAACATTCACAACTTAGATTTGTACTGCTCTAATAATTTTCACATCACATACATGTAGAATAATTGTAACCTTCTTTTTATTCATCAAAAAACTAAAAATGATCTAACTTATATATTCACATGAAGCATAACATCAATTAGGTCGGCCTAATTAGATGTAACATTCAAAATATAACTTGTCAGCTTAAGTTTTTCCACACACATACTTCACACCAAAATTTATATCTCAAAATGACTTGAAATAGGTTGACATGGACCTATAATAGATCCAACATAAGACCACAACACTTATTTAACCTTCACATACCTTCAAACTTATTAGGTTGGCACCATAGAAGACCTAATATCAAAATTATTCATTTGTGTACCCATATTCAGATACGTGAACCTCAAAATTCAATGCCAACTAGAATTCACACACTAATGTCATTTGTTAACATATCCTCAAAAGCACAAAGTCAAAAAGTTATCTGCAGAGAAGTGTGAACTCTCCTACTCAAATGCATTGTATAGGAAATAGTTGTAATTTGCCAAACCAAACTTCTGTTACTTATATGTCTCAAACCAAAAGCCAAAACATGATGAAATTCTAGAATCAGATACTTCTAACAAACAAAAAAATAATGTTAGAAGTGCATAGTGAAATCTTCATTTGTGGGTTGATGCGGACCCAAAAGGATACACTCTCTTTTCATCAAATTTTCTATTATGGAGGTAGAATTACGAACATGGGGTTTTACTGCTCAGTAAGCCCCTATATGGCACAACCTTCCCCATCTTGTTTGTGTGTGAAAGTTGCAAATCTAAGGAGAATTGGAGGAGGATTGAAGGATATTTGTTCATTCATGCACTCAAACCCTACAAGTTGACAAGTCATAGAATCTGCAATTTTTGATCAATAGATGAAGATCCAACAACCAAGTCTTGGAGGAAAGAAGCTACAAACCAGTGTCCAAAAGCCTGTATTTTCAAATTTGAGACAAGTGGAAGCCATTATAGGGCGTCCTTGCACCCTAAACCAACCAAATCAGGCTCAAAATTGCATGACAAGTACATATGTGTCTGCTCCTCCCATTTTTGGAGCTAAAATATGACTATATACAATTAGTTTGTTAGAAATCATAATAGAATGTTGCATTTGTCTAGTTTACATAATCACATCATTGCATCACATTAAAAACCAATTTCCAACCCCCAAAAGAATTCAGATCCAAGGCTGATTGACTCACTTTTTAGGTTGCAAGTTAATCTCATACCCATGTCAATCTGAATTCCAAATGTTTTGTAAGTGAAAAGTAGCTAATCCTAATTAGATCTAGGATCCCTTTTCCTATAAACACATATAAGAGTTCAACATAATGATAAAATAGAGGTGCCCAAAATTGCTAGTCATTTTCCATTATGTAAACATATAAAACATATATTTTTGATGAATATGTGTCTTACATTGTACTTGTATAAAATAGCATATCATACAAAAAATGATGGGTGGAAGAAGTCACATCTCAAATTTTAAATGGGGCCTAGCCTGAACAATCAAAATATAAATTATTGTAATATCATGTCTTGAAAAATTGTCAAAATATTTCAAAATTAAAAAAATTGAACTATTTATCTTAAGAAAATGAAAAGTGTACAACAAGTACAATAATTTTTAAAAATTAAATATTGTTAATTTTGAATTTTAGTCTACATTTCTAGTGGTTGGCATATCATCTTGTGTAGCATGTTCCACTCTTCATAAATGTGTAATTTGCTATTTAAATTGTAGTAACTAGCATGTAAATTTGTTAATAATTCATAATTGAGAATGGATTTTTCCTTTATTATATCATGCAAACTTAGTTTTAAGGTTAACAATGGTTTAATAAGACCATTTTTTTTCATCTAGCTTCTTAGGAAATTGGACATTATCTTGTTGCATTATATCCTCTACATTCCTATATAAAACATCCTTTAAAATTGTTTTATTTTTGGTTAAAAGAAATTTACAAGCCCATATTTGTACTTGCTCTTCTACCTTTCCATGTATAGATCCACTAACATTTTTCAGTATTGATTCAATAATTTTTATACTTTACCTAGCTCCATATTATTTTGAATGATCTATGGAGTTTTTTGAGGCATCACTCGTGTAGTGAATTCCTTTGGATTCCAATTCATTGCCAATGATTTTTTAGATTGTTTTCAAAATTTAATTTAGTATAGCCTCTCTTGAAATCATCCTTTTTTTGATTTCATGTTTATTGATATTATCAAATCGTATTTCTAAACCATCAATTAATTCAACTTCGTATTCAAATCATTATTTTTCTAGATTATCTTACTTTAATCATTATGTTCTACATGAATCATTTTCTACTTTTACAATTTAGATACTTTATGTCTAGAAGGAGTGAATTCCTTTTCCGCTTTTACCAACCTCTATTGTAATTTCCATACATTTTCTCACTTCCTCCCAATTTTGTTCCCATACTTTTAACTTTTTGTTTCTCTCTTGATAGGTTTCGTTATACTTTATTTTCTCAAATATTTATTTCCCCTAGTCTTTGTTGTAATTTTTCTAAGTTGATAATTTCAATATAATAGTCATTTAAACTTTCCTCTAGCTTTTCCTTTAGTTCTTCCAATTCTACCACTACGTATTCATTCACATTGATCATAGATGTAAAGGCATATGCTTTCTTTTCTCTTAAGTCATCGTATTTTGATTTAGCTTTTCCTTTAGTTCTTCCAATTCCACCACTACGTATTTGTTCACATTGATCATAGATATAAAAGTATATGTTTTCTTTCCTCTTAAGTCACTATATTTTGATTATTCAACATCTTCCTTTCTCTTTGTCTTTTAACAACTAAATTTCCATGCATGGATGGACCAGGAAAGGAATTCAAACAATACTTTGAATGCTTGAAAGAACATTTTATATGCATGAGTTTCGGAATGGAAACAAGTCATGAATGGGAAATGAGTGAAGAGCAGGCCGAAGTATGATTTTGACTAGAAGCCAAATCTATTCTGGTCTATTTTTTATTTCCCAGTCAAAGTGTGAGCTTTCCTAGAAGCCAAATCTATTCTTATTTATTTCCCAGTCAAAGAACATGTGATGAATGAGTATGACGTCATTAGATCTTACGTCACAAGATTTGAGTCTGACGTCATTGGATCTTACGTCACAAGATTTGATTTTATTTCATTCAAAAAAAAGAAGCCACAAAGAGTCGCGCAACATATGGAGAAATTGAGAAGTCCCAACTCATGTTCCCTTTTTCGCACTTCCTCATGGAATATTTTAATAAGGAAATATTAGTCTGCAAAATTTCAAAAGCATTGATAGCTGTCATTATTTTAGCAATTTCCACAAGTTTGGAAGGGGTACGCAACTAAAGGAAAGGAGAGCTTGCGGAACTACAAAATAATGTACATGTTGATGTGGTGTATAAACATTGTTTTAAGCTACAAGTCTCTTATAAGGACTAAAGTGTGACACATGTCATGGTTTTAAGGCATTTCATGAGTTCATAGGTAGATTTGCAAAGGGTTGATTAGTGGTCCATGAAATAATAGAAAGAGGATAAGTTGTTGAACACAAAATATTGAGAGGGGGTGAATCATTATATTTTTAAATCAATTATACATTTAACCATTCAATTCATAACATATGAACACTAAGATTTTTATGTGGAAAACCTAAAATGGGAAAAACCACGATGATGATTAACTTACAATATATTAGAACCTGTTATAGTATATTATAGAAGTGATCACTGCAAGTGGACTCACTATCCATTGAGAAATAAAAAAGATAGAAGAGATTGTGGCTCATACACAGATTTGAACTATTACAATTCCATCTAACTCATGCATGAAATACAGTTCTAATGAAGCTCAAAATATACTCAAATCGCTTCATACTGATATGAATTAACACTTCGCTCTGCTCATCACAAAAACGAGTTTGCGGGATGAGCGGGAGAGGTGGGAGTCCGGGTTTGAATTTAAAAGAAGGCGCTTTTGAGGGTGAAGGGAGTGCAGATGATGACGACGATCCTGATGGAGTCTTGGTTCTGCTGGAAGATCTTCTTCCTTTCGTGGTCTAGGTGCCTAGTGGTTGAGTTTTTCTTGAGTCTGGGTTGTTATGGGGGAATTGTTTATGCTTTTCTTGTAGCTTGCGGGTGTTTGAGGGAGTTCGTTGGGGTCATTGCTTTGTGTAGTGGTTTTGGATTTGACTTTCCCTTGCAGTGGGCACTGCTACCCCCTTGTTCTCTCATATTCCTTTTGTGAAGGTTTCCTAGCCTGATGCTTCTGCTTTTGGCTATTTGTGGATTCCAAGTGGTTGTTGGTCTTTCCTATTTCATCTTTTTACTTGGAGCCTCTGTGGGTTAGTTGTTGGCCTCTGTTTCAAACTGGCTATGTGGATTGGGTGGGGAAATCTTTTTCTTGTTTCTTCCTCAGGTGTTGTGAGGGCTCAACTTTCTTTTGGGCCTTGGTTTTGTGCTCTTTGGCAGAAAATTTTGTGGGAGTGGGTGTTCTCCTACATCCTATAAGCTTTGTTTTTTTCCTTGGCTAGGTGTTGTTGATCTCCTGTGGTTGGGGATCTCCTTTGTTTTGCTGCCATGGGTTGGTCTTCGGCCTTGGTGTTCTATTGGGTGCTAGGGGTTCTCCTCTTTCCCCTGTGCTTTTCATTTTTCTTTGGCTCTTGGTGGGAGTTGTCATGCACCCCTCTTGACTTCTTAAAGTTGATTTTTCTGAGGGGCTTGTTTTTTTGTTTTTGGTAGTGTAGTCTATGTTGGTGGTGTCCTAGGTTGGATGCTTGCTCTTTTTTGGCTTTATCTATTGTTATGGCTACCTTTCCCCATGTTGAAAATACCTTGTTTCCCCTTTGGTGGGTGCTATTTTTTTGGTTAAAGGGGCTGAGTTTTGGCTTTGTTAAGCCTTTTTGGCTTCTTCTTTCTTGGATGTTGGCTCTTAGAGTTGTATTCAAGTGAGGTATTTCTTCCCCTATTTAGGATTTAAAGTTTTTTTTGCAAGACGAGGATGTGTTCTTCCAAACGGCTGAGCTTCCTCATTTGGTTATGCTTATGGCTTAGAGGTTTCTTCTCTCAAGGCTATTGACTAAGGAGTATTCTTTCTTCATGTTCCAATCTACTGCTATGCCAAAGGATGACATGTTTTTCCTTGCTTTGGGTGTTGTTGCTTTCTTCCGACTTCTTTAGTTGAGGTCTTCTATGGAGGTGGAGGTTGCTCCTTCTGAGGTGGAGCCCTCTCCTATAGAGGTGGAGAGGGGTGTTGGGGATCTGGGGGGAAGTTCGATATTTTGTGGCTTTGATGTTCTTGTCATATTTTCCATCCCTCTCCTATTGAGGTGGAGGTTGGGCCAGTGTTTCAAGATGATTTGCATTGTATGAAGTTTGATGATCTTCAATGTTTGGTGTTGTTTCTTAACTCCCCTATTGAGGTGGGGAGTTTGGATTCATTGGATGTTGATGCTAAGTGTTTTGTTGCAGTCTAACAGTTATAGGCCGATGGTTTCCTGATTGATTCAGGTGGTTCTTTTCTCCTATTAGGGGTTTAGGTTCCTTTCTTTCTTGGGTTTATGGTCTTAGTCAAAAACTTGTTGTTTGGGTTCAAGATCCCTTATAAAACTTGGTTGTATTGGGTTTAAGGTTCTTGTTAAAGTCTTTTTTTATTTGTGCAGATTTGGTTGTCTTATTGTTCATTTGGTGGCATGCTACTGGTTCGTTGTTGGTTGTCTATGTTGTATTCATGTGTAGCTTGTTCTTCTTTGTCAAGGTTTTGGGTCCCTGTCAAAACCTACTTGTAAATGGTTTTGGGTTCATTCAAAACCTATTGTAAATGGTTTTAGGTCCATTCAAAACCTATTTTTCCCATATAATCAAAACACTTTGCTCTGCTCTACATTCTCTCTATATTTGCACAATTTGCATCCAACAAATCTTAACACATGTCACCATACTCAAAATATCGAAAAAGGTCCTTCATATATATTTGCTTCATCTACAACATCAATTAGGTCGGTCTAATTAGATGTAATATACAAAATATAGCTTGTTGGATCAAGATCTATCCATACATGCTTCACACCAAGATTCAAACCTTATAGAAATTAAAACAGGTCAGCATGAACCTAAAATAGCACCTACATAATAGATCATAACATGTTCAATCTTTGTAATACACCCAATTGATTAGGTTGGCATCGATGATGACCTAATTATAAAATTTTCCAACTATGCACCCGCATTTGGACACATGGACCACCAAACACTATGCCAATTGGAATACACAATCAATTAACACCTGTCAACATCTTCACAACTCACAAAGCAAAATTCCAATCTGCGAAGAAGCGTGAATTCACCAAAGCATATGTACTACACTAGAAACCATCTATAACTTCTACGCCAAACCTTTGTTACCATAACTCCAAAATCAGAAACCAAAACGAGATGAAACTCTAGAATTAGGATCCTCTATCAACCAACAACATTATGCTAGAATCACAAAGCAAAATATTCACCAATGGATCAATGCAGACCCAAATACTAGATCCCATGTACACAAAATCACCTAAATTGACACAATCAATTTCCACAAAGTTATTGACTTCACCAGATCAAACCTTCTTACAAAATTGTCTTAGATAATCATCCTCAAGAATCTTCAAGACATGCAAATTGGTATGCACAAGGATCTTCAAATTGGAATGCAATGTTGACATCAATGAAAACACTGCAATGCATATATGTCTAACTTGTGTAATTCCACATGCTCATGTTGCCAACAAGCTCATCAATGGCATCTCCTTATTCTTCAAGCACAAGTGTCATGTTTTAAAGTGATTCCTTGAGTTTGCAAGATATTTAGAGAAGACCTAAATGAAGGCCTCAAAATTACAAAAAGGGGACACCTGGCATGTACTCAATGCTTTTGACAAGTTTTTTTATCAATGGATAAGATTGTGAGCAATAGAATGAGGACAAGTGGCACAATCTCAAGAGGATTCTATGATTCTGCAAGCTCTTCATAGTGGCTATATTTTCAAGTTGTAGAATTGACAAAAGCTACCACATGGATTATTTGATGATTTCAACCACTCTTAAGTTGTCTTTTTTGATGACCCATCTCTGATGACATGTAAAGTGATCCCACTTGGATTGAATTTATTGGCCAAAGATTTGTTAATTCACGTCAAATATTTTCAAACTAGTCAAATCATTTTTTATCATCAAATCTTGCCCTTTCATCAAGAGATCAACAAATCACATTCAAATTTGGAAAACAGATAGCTGGAGGGTCTTGGCTTATGCAAACTAGGAGTAATGGTAGACAAGATGGATTGCTACTAGATTTTCTTCATTATTTATTTTATAAATGCTAAAATTTGGCATATCAATCAACTCATTTGGTATTTATCAATTGTGAAAAGAGAATTTGCAGAGCTCCAACATTTTTGTGATAAACTAGGGTTTCCAAAAGATGAAAAATCAAGCACCTCTTTGTCTATGAAATTCATTGAATTTATAGTCCTAGGGTTTATTATAAAAGCGTGTATACCTTGTGTACCATTTAAAAGCATTAAAACCTTAGAACTGGACATAGAAAACCCTAGGAATTGTAACGATGGGCCGTTCAAAAGACCAACCCTCTACTTCAAAGAGGTTGTTTGATGAAGACCTCATTGTACAACTCCCTGGTTAAAAAGGAAAGGTTATCTAAGCCCATGGTTCTGGTGTAGCATTAGGTCTAGTTGATAAAGAGTTATTTGTGTATTGGTATAGGAAAAGGGCCTCCAAGGATCCCATTTCAAATGTTTTGGACATACGACCTAGGGAAATTGGTGATCCCTAATGTATTAATGGATGTGTACTTGGTCAAACACATAGCTATGCATTATGATGAAAATGTGAGGGTCATTAGAGCTCCTAATGGAGGGGAATTGATCATAATTGATAAAGCCTCTATCTTAGAGGTCTTTAGCCTAAAATTGACTATCAACAAGGTTATAGATTTTGACCTATTAAAAAAGAAGTATCAACAAGATAGGAATCGTTTTAGAGTTCATTAGCTCCCTAGATACAAATTGAAGGGTTTTGATAGAATATATATAAGAATCCCTACCAATGAGGTGGACCCCTTCAATTTGGATACTTTTGAAGATTATTTTATCAAAAAATACTATGCTATATGCCAAGCATTGTGGGGTGACGCTCAAACTATAATATCAATTCCTCTCATGTACATGGCCATTGATATTTAGAACCCCCTGGTGAACATTGAATTTGACTTTGCCACATTCATAGCTAATGTCATTCACAAATAGCTAGTTGAGGTTAAGAAGAATAATAAGGTAATAAATTTCAAATGGCACTCTCTCTTGTGCCACATGTTCTTATATGGAGAAAGAAGGAAGTGGGATATGGTGTAGTAAATTTACATAAAAGATGACAAGGGAAATATTCTTCCTATTCAATGTTGGTCCCATGTGTGGGATAGGCATTGTGATGCTTCCATCTTTGTAATTTTTGAGAATCATTTTGTTAGAAAAGTGTTATCACACTTGGGAGTTGGAGAAATTAGATCGCAAAAGGAAATTCTAGAATTCCTAAGACCGAAGGATAGGGTACCTAATTTGGGACTTCAAAATAATTGGGGAGACTAATATCTCCACACTAACTCTATGGTGTTAAGGGTTAATGGGTGCCCTGTTGGACCTCATGTATTTCAAAGATATGTGCCACTCAGATTGGCATTTTTGGAGGTAATATGGAAAATAAGTGAATTATATAAAGCTCATCTCAAAGGTTAGAAGAAGGGATCTTTCTTCCCATCCTTCATGAAATTTTTTGATTTCATAGTCATAAAGGAAGGATTGGAGTAGTTATATCCAATGTTTCAAGTTTATGTCCGGATGACCCAAGAAATTACAAGAGCCTTTGATCCTAAGGGATTCATCAATCAAGTCATGATAAGAATTAAGAGGTTGGCATTCCAATATCAAATCCATTTTGGAAAGGATGTTTTGATAAATTGCAATGATGATAAGGAGGCCAATGGCAGGAAGATCAAATGGGTGACCTTTAGAAAGGAAAAAGATGACAAGATAAAAAAGAATATGGACTATCAAGGTGATTACTCAAAAACAAGGGACAAATAATTGTTAAGATCCAAATGATCCTCAAGAATATTGACAAAATAATTG
>VDFB02138003.1:0-17540 GCA_007258455.2 Sequoia sempervirens
CCAAAAATTATTATTATTTATTCAAAAATTGATTCAGCTGAAAATCATTGAAATTTTTTTTCAAAAAAAAAACATTAGTGCTTAAAAGGTACCAGGTACCTATGCAAGCGTAGGCCCCTATACCTGCAGTGCGTACCATACTTGGAGGCTGCAATGCATTTAAGCCTATTTTAAAAAGGCTGTACATCTTTGCTTTTAAGGGTTTGATCCTTTTGAAGTGTATAAGTTTTTTAATAATTAAAAGTTTTTATTATTAAGCTTTTAATATTTCAAAAATTTCAAAAATCAAACCATTAATATCTGCGCCTCCCACCGTACCCGCCTTGGCTCCTACACCTATCCGTACAAGTTCTATGGATGTGTTCCGTACCTCGACCTCGTCTTTCGTGCCACATTTGGCAGTTCTGCTACATTTGGTAACTTTTTTGGCAGTTCCACTAATTTGGAAGAGTTCTCTTTTTATCTGGTAATTCTCCAATTTTGGCAGCATTTTCAATTTAGTGGCATTTCAACTATTTTTGGAGGCATTCCAGATTTAGAAGAGGTTCAGTTAAATTTAGCAGAGGTTGATTTTTTTTAAATCTGGACCCCTCTCCATTGAACTTTTCACTTTTGCACATCAACTTCGAAGGGCTCGTTCTCGGTCATATAGAGGCATTTTTCAGTGCAATTTGTTTTGATTTGGGGTAAAATTTCATGCTCTTTACAGTGGTATGATTTATTTTTTCTCAAGTGCTTCCATATTTCCAGAAATTCAATTTTTTCATCAGATCTAAAGCATAGTCATCATTTTTTTGAACTTCAAATGGATGTAACTTTCACATACGACCTCGTATTGAGGTGATTCTTTTTTTGAAAGTGAATATTTTTTCGAGCACTACACATTGGTGCTATTTTGAGGTTCTAATTCTGAGATTTGATTGTACTTTCAGTATTTGGGTCTATTTTAGACATTTGTAAAACTCTGGAAAACAACTCCAGCATTGTAAACGCACTGATTTATAAAGTGCCAAATTATTTTTTGTTGGGGGGGATTCTTGATTGAGTGAAAAAGGGGGGGTCTCTCTTTGTGTGTGTGTGTTTTTTGATTTGTTCACTTGTGCTTTTCTTTTCCTTCACACATGGATCATTCTAAGGTTCCTTTGCTAACACCTTATAATTATGCAACATGGCATCAACATGCATGGAATGCCTTAATGCAACTTGGGTATACTCCATATGTTGAAAACAAGGTAGCTGAACCTAAAGATGATAAGGAAAAGATAAAATGGATGCTTGAACATACAAAAGCTCTTGGATGTCTTCATAGCTTTGTTTCCCTTGATCTTATGTTTCAGATTGAATCTTGTACAAATTCACATGATGCTTGGGAAAAGTTAAAATCTTTGTATGGTACAACAGATGAAGTCAAAGGCTATCAGATTGAAAATGAATTGATGAGCCTTGATCCAAAGAACTTTGGCAACATCTAGGATTATATTACTAAGGTCAATGATCTGAGAGCGCAATGTAAAGCTTGTGGTATTGATAAAAAGGACATTTAGTTAATCTATAATACACTGAATAAACTTGGTCCTGAATTTGCAGCTTTTGTTTCTAGCTTTCATACTTATAGACTGACTATGGGATCTGCATACACTATGCCTTCATTTGCATCTTTTTCTGAGATGTTAATGCATGAACAACAAAAGCTTCTTTCTATGGGTCTCATAAAGCCATCACAGAATCAAGCCTTGTTGGCTAGTCAACCTAAGGGACAGAAAGAGTCAGGACAATCTGACAAGAAACAAAAGAAATCTAAGAAAAATCCACACACAGATCAAGCACAACACAAATCCTCTACAAGGGAGGACTCATCTAAGAAGGAGAAGTCTACTTGTTCATATTGCAAGAGGATTGGACATGAAGAACATTCTTGTTATAATAAGGATATTGATGAACTGAAACATCTTCTTAAGAAGAACAACATTGATCTACCTTCTAGAATGTCTGAGTCTACTTCTTCTTCACATTCCAAATAGTCAGGATCTAGTAAGGATAAAGGTCATGCAGGATTTGCTTCTGAGTCTAAGAAAAATAAAGGTAAAGCTCTTTGTGCTTCTACAAGTCATGAATCAGGGAAATGGCTCCTAGATTCTAGAGCTTCTCATAATATGGCTTCTTCACAGTCTATGTTCTCTTCTTTTGAGCCTTGTGCTATGCCACCTATTCTGATGGGAAACAACACTTACATGAGTGTAATTGGGAAGGGTTCTGTTGATATTGGAGATGGCACCTTCAATGATGTTTTGTGTGTACCTCACTTGACAAACAATCTTCTTTCCATCTATCAGATCACTCATGGTGGAGCAGGGAAGACTGTGGAATTCACACCTGATTCAGTTATCATCAGAGACTTGGAGAGCAAAGAGATAATTGCTACTCGGATAGTTGACCATGAATCTCAGTTGTATACCTTTTCAGACTTTGCACCTGATGATGGTTCTAATCCTTTGGCTGTTGATCACACTCCTTGTGTGACATTTGATTTTGAGGAGAATTTTGGCTATTTGAATCTTGGTATTCTCACATCAGATCCAGTTATTGAGCCTTGCATTCCTTCTCCTCTATCTACTGTTGCTTCTGAGGATACTTGTGTTACATTCATGGCTACTTGTGATTCAGTGCAACAGGATCGACATCGTCTTCCAGATATAGTTGCTTGGGATGACTACTTGACAGACATTGCAGGTTTGTTCATAGAGTCTCATATTTCAGACTTGGGAGACACTATTCATGACATCCATCTTCTCTTTGATGAAGTTGATTCTTCTTCAGTTGTTATGGAGGAACGTGTGGATCCTCTTGTTCATTCTCCACATGATCATTCATCACAGTTTGACATGAGTGTGGATACTTTTGAGCAACATTTGGAGGAGGCATCTTTGTTTTCAGAGGAGGTAGTTGAGTCTTTGGATTTTGTTCTACACACATCTCTACTAGGTTTTGGATTGTCATCTTCATCAGTGTGGCCTATAACACCCGATTTGGTGGTGGCAACTTTCGGCATCGACATGGAGACAGATGAGCAGTTTTCAGAGACTTCATACATTTTGAGCTTTCTTCCCTCATATTCATTTCAGGAATGGGAAGACATTCTTCATACACCTTTGGTTTTGTTTCTTCCTAAGGGGAGGAACATTGTTCAACGATCATGGACCATGTTCTACATTCAGTTTTGAGCTTCAACCATTGGCATAGTTGACTACTTTGGGGAAGGCTACATGGTCTTTCCTATCCTTTCTATTTTGGAGGGGACTTCTTCCTTGCATGGATTCTTCTTGTGTTGGGAAACTTGTTTTCTTTTCTCTCTTTTGGGGAGGAGTTTTGTCCCACTAGGTTTTCTCCTTTACTCCATTTGTGAGAGAGTATTTTGTACATGGGTACCTAACATGGCCTAGTAGCCAGGACCCATATTTGCATCTTTGTGTCTCTTCACCCACCTAAGCTACGCTTAAGGGGGGGTGTTAGTGTAGGTTTTTTATTTTCCTTATGTTAGGGAATATTTATTTTTTCTACAAACATTATTAAGCTTGCTTAGGTTATATTATAATGGTTAGGAGGAGCACATGTGGCATAATCCTACAATCACATGTGTCATTCACAACCACCTTTAGGTAGTTGAATGTCACACCCTCTTTTGGACTTATTTGCCACCTCCCCATAACCATTTTTTGTCTTTACCTGAGTTGGCATAACCATGTATTTGGCATTTACCAAGTAGGTAAAACCTCCCACCTATTATGAGTTAAGGGGAGTTATTATTCCTCCTGGTTTTATATGCCTATATTTTTCTATATAAACAAGCCCTCACCTCTCCCTATGCTAATGAGAACACTAGCTCAAATTGTGAGTCTAGTTCAGTGCTAGGAGAGTGTTGAGTTTTGTTCATCTCTGAGTTCTTGTCTTGCTTTCCTTCAGTCACTTTGATCTTGGGTGGTTTCACAACCAAATCTAATAGAATAAAAGGTCTTATCAATGATTTATGATGCCAACACGATAATAGTAGCAACCTTAAAATGACAACATTATCTAGGAAAAATCTTCAAAATTGTTACTAGAAAGAGGGATTGAGATGTTACTTCATCACCATTGAGAAAATTTGCGGGTGTCAGTGTGGATGAAGTTGCATATGTTTTGCAAATTGATCTTGGGCCTCAACTATGGCTCGCATCTTAGGGCACAACTAGGAAGCATTATGACTCAAAAGAGGGTGTCATCTCATGGGAGCAACGATTCTCAGATAGGTGAACATGAAGATTTTAAATACAGAATGTTGACAATCCTAACCGCCAAGCTATTGTCCCAAGTTATCACTCAAAAGGCTCACGATCAAATGGTATAAAAATGGAGGGAAGACATCGTAACAAGGTTGGATATAGGAACCACCTATAGAAAGGCCGCTATTAATGGAATCATCAAATAGCTTGCTCACATTGTCTCTCTGCACGACAATACCTAATGTGGGACCCATGAGCACCACCTTATGCATGATCATTTGTAAGTGAGAGGTGATATTATAGAGGGAAATGCTCAAATCTTTTAAAATTTAAAGAGAATGATACCGCCCAATGTGGAAAGTTGGTCATAGGAACTATTTAAAAGTTATTTGGAATTTAAAAGGGTGTTAAGTAATGATGTCACTTTATCTTTATGATTGACTTTATGCATTTTGCTAAGGTCCTCATTTATGAGTATAAATGATTTAATGACGCTTTGATTAAGACATTGTAAATATTATATGTAGGTATTCTTGTGGGAAAGGAAACTTTTATGAGCTTTGGAGACGCATGTCAAAGAAATTCCTACACACAAGGAGTTTGCATATGGAGTGCAGTCAGGGGAGAAAGCTTCCACTTTTGATGATATGTGGAACCCCGTCAGGGGTGGAGCTTTAATTCAAGGTTTCCAGGGATGGAGATCACTTTAGGGGAATGAAGTTTCACTTGGGAGAAGACCTACATACAAGATGTGTCAATAACTGTATCCAAAAGGGGGGAACACTTCAAATCAAATATGTTTGAATGGTGAATAGTGTACCAAAGGATGATTGAAAAATAGATGATTGCTACCAAAGGGGATGAATGTTGAGAATGCAGTTGGATGTCTATTGAAAGTCAGAGGCAAGAGGAATTTTCTTGATTTTCATTGAACGATCATGATCCATCAGGAGTTGTCTCGTTGAATCAGGGGGTAGCTAATCTATTTCACAATGATGCAAATCTACAAACAAGATGCGCTTGATTGATTGGAAAAATGTTGCGAACACATCAACAAGAGGGAAGACTATGATAGTTTCAGCTACATCAAAAGGGTAAATAGCTAGAAGACAAAAGTGTTATAGTGCTAAGGCATTGCATGACAAGATAGGAATGAGACAAAGAATGAAATTAAAAATTTCTATTTATGTGGGGCTAGGTGAAACCCTAATTTGTATTGAATCTAAGCCACACATTGTAAATCAATCCTAGCCATTCATTTGGGCTTTGAAAAACTATAAATAGGGGCTTTCTCCTCATTTGTAAATGGTTGGAGAACTGGTGTAAAGGCATTTTTCAGTAATAGAGAGAAGCATTGCATGATTTTATGGATGTTTCTTTTGATTTTTTTCTTTATGCATGCATGTTTCAACTTCCAAGTTAGTTTTAGTTGTTAGTTTCTTGGATGGCTATGATAATGGTGTTTGTTGTTATAGTATTTGATGCACTTCCATCTCATGCTTTTTGTGGTTTGTTGATGATGAATCACTTTGTAAAGATAGTCTGAGCTAACTTATTTTCTACAAACTAGTTCAATTGTATGTTCATGAGATGAATGCACAATCTAAAATAAAAAATTTTTAGAAGATTGCACTAATTTTGTAGTTGCATGTATAGGATCATCATCGCGGGAAAAATAAAATTCTTAAGTGGGCAAAAATAGAAAATCAGAGTTAGGAAATTGACGTAAAAAATCTTGAATAAGCCATCTATATTATTTCAAAAATATGTAAGAATAGAATCTTATAGCAAATTGAATGTAGTTTGAACTACTAGGATTTTTTTAAAAAAAAATTCATTTGGTGAAATTCGGAAATTTCAATGCAGTAGTAATTTTAAATTCCCTGTGGAAAAATAAGAAGTGGGTGTCTATCTCGACTACCCTCTAACCAATTAAAATGATAATATTTTTTATAATATTTTAGTGATATAAGTAAAGGACTCATGTCTAGATGTGATACATATTTTGTAATTTTCTCTCAGGTATATAATTAATTATGATTTTTTATTACAACTTCTTTAAAAAAATATAAAACTTTGTATATCGACCACCTTTAACTTGGTCAAAAGTGAAATTCTATTTTTTAAATCCTATAGTATGCAAGCATAGAATGTGATGATGCTGTTTTGGGATTCAGAAAAAAATGTGATACCATTTGAAAGCTATAGATGTTTTAAATCAACCTATCAAATCGTGACCACATATAATTCAAATAGAAAATGAATAATAATTATTTATTTAATTCAAAGTAAAGAATAATTTATATTGGTGGAAAGCTGAGAATCTCCTTTAAAAACCCTTTTATTTCATCAATTTTGGGTAAATTTTTTTTGCAAACCACATACCCATCATATCATCACTTTTTGGCCCATCATGATCCTACACATACCCTAGGTCTTTTTTGGTCAAGCAAAGTATAGTTTGTGGGAGTTTGTCTACTATAGCCCCATCCATTGTTAATGTTCATTCATAGCTTAGATTTTGAAAAGCTTCTCTTACCCTTTCCCTTTTGCTATTTCTTTTGGACCTTGGTTAGAGTAGGATCTCAAGCATCACCACAATGTTAAACTTGATGAACATGGTGAGTTTCAGCTTGTTGTTTTGAGTGGGAAGCCACTATTCATTCACTTCTAGTATTTTGAAACTCCATTTGTAGACCCAACTTCCCATGCTTTGTAAACCATAAAGACAGCCATGTGATTACCAACAAAACACATCAACCAACTGAGATATTCCAAGCATTGTCATTACCTGACACCCGAGAGACCTTTAGATAGTGATTTATAACTTGTTTACAGATTTCTACTTTTCATGAGAAGTAATACACGTGTACTGCTCGTGTTGAGAAGGTGCAAAAACACCCATCAACAAGCAACAACTTTAGAGAGGAGTTCCTTTGTAAAAGTGGGTTAATTAGAGCCCTTTCTAGCTTAGAAACTCAAATTCAGAGGAGTAGGTCCAAAACAACCATATGGGATTTTGATATATGTTGTGTAAGGGGTTAATGGGTGCTTGAAAACAAAAATGGTTATTGGTTTTGTTGAGTAATGTGAGAGTTGTGTTCAAGAAACCCTTGTTGCACACCTACAAGGGAATATGAAGAGTTGCTTGAGGAAACACCCTAGTGAGGGTTTGAAGATTAAAGACTAGTTGTAATAAGGTGAAATTATGTTGGCTTGATTGAAGATCCCTCTACTTTGCATCACTAGGGCTCTTGGAAAATGGTTTCTATGGTCTCTTATGCTCATTCAGCACTCCCAAATTATAAGTGTTCACTATCAAATAGTCAAAAATAAAATTTATAGAAGAGTTTCCGTGATTTAAAATTTTTTCTTGCAACTTTGACAACTTTGCAACTTTCTTTAATTTTTCTCTTCAAATGAACTTCAGCCTAAATTTTTCAATCACACATCAAAGAGAGAAAAATGTTGTTTGTTAGGTGAATGGGGGGTTTTCCTCGGGCTTCAAACCCCATTTCTTTTGGTAATTAAACCTGAAGGAAGCAGCAACGCTGAATGATGAATGAAAAAATATATGCAACTATTGGAATTTCTATTTGCATATTTGTCCTTGATGTCAAAACTGATAATATGGCACTTTGGTTCAGTTCTGGCACTTTGGTATTATGACTCATGGCATTTTGGCATTGAAATTGTGATACTTGATTCAATCTTGACTTACTCTTGGTCTATTCCTGTTTTGGCATTTAGTACCTTGGCTATGGATAGTATTATGACTTTGGTTTACATTCAGATTTGTTATATCTTGTGGTACTGATTTGGTTGAGCTTCAGGTGTAGATAAAGATAAAGGTGATTGCTTTGTTATATCACTGCTTAGATTGAAGATAATATGGTTTTGGTTCTATGGCATTTGGCTTTAGTTCACATGAGGTATATTGCTTTCTCACATGGCTCTTTCAAGCTATATTTCATGCTATATCTCGTATTGATACACAGTCATATTTGTATTTATGAGTTGGCTATTGTATATAGCTTCATAATTTTTTTAACTTACCATATCACTTCATACAAAGTGTATTTCAACATACACTTGGGCCTTCACATTTTACATGGGTTATATATTATATTGGGTGCTCACATTTTTCACAAGGTGGAGACTTTAATGTTTGTGATGCACAACTTACATTGTGTTCGAGCCTTTATACACATACTATTTAAAATGCTAACATTTAGCATTATAGACAAATTATAGTTAGTTTATTTGGCTTTGTTGTTATCAAGTGCATATATTTTACTTAATGTTTTTTTAGCCAACCATTTTGCATGGTATCGGGCTCCACTTAATGTTTGGCATCGACAATTGATATACATTTTCAATGGTATCAGGTTTTTCATGAAATTTGGTAGCGATATAGTCAATCTATGACTTGGATAGTTGAATGTTAGAATGATGATTTCCTTGGCAATACACGTAGGCAGTGATTTGGCACTTGATTATAGCATTATGATGTTGGTGTTTGATGGAACTCAAAATGATTACAATTTGGTTTGTGGATTCCAAATGATTATTTATTTTTTGTTGAGTACTCGATGGTAAAGGAAAATAGGGAAAAGTCATTGTTATGTTTTTCATTTCACATTGCAAGCCTAAACCCTAGCTACACCGCCATGAAGAGATTATAGTTACAGCTTGAGAGTGTTCTAGTTGATATTCTGGCTTGGCTTTCAGATATGTTAGATTATGACGAGTGGCGAGTTGGTTGGTGGACTCTCCACGAGTTGGAAGCAAAGGTAATAGAGAATTTTATGGGATTTTGTTTGCAGTTTGAAACACCATAATAGAGGTAATATCTAAACATTCTTCTTGTTTCTTCGAAGTGAGAAAGGTGAAAAATTTAATCTTTTGGTTGTTTGAAAAGATTTTGAATCTTTTTCTTTGACTTTTTTTTGAAACAAATATTAAGGAAATGGCTATGGAAATAATTGGCAGCATGTTTAAACTGTATTTTTCAGTTACAATTTAGAAACCCTAACTCAAGGGTTTGGTTCTTGACTCAAGGTCTCACATTTTGGTACAAGGGTTTCAGTTTGTGTGTTATATAAAAAAAAATGGCAATAAGCCATTATTCGATTGAGAGGTTTTGAAAGGAATATTTGTTGAAAAAAGAAAATAAGAGAGGGTTTATGAAACAACATAGTGTTGTTGAAAAGAGAATAAGGGTTTATTGCAGTAATATATTTGTATTTTGAAAGAATTGAAAAATAGAGTTTAAGGTGTATACATCTTTGATCCTTATTACAAAGATTGCATATTTCAATGAGATTATATTGGTACTATTTCATTCAGTACAAATTATAATGGGAATTATTGTATATCTTTTATATTTACTCTGTTCAGATTTTGTAATTACAAAATAATGCAGTTATAAGGTCCTAGCAGTTTGCATGGTGTTTGAGAAACTTTGTAAAAGAGTTGGTGGTCCTACTGAAGTTGGTGCTCCTGTATTGTTACAAATTTTATGATTCTATGAAGTTGGTGCTTTAGAAACTTGTTACAGAGTTGGTGCTCTTTGATTAATGAAAAGGAATTTTTAGAGAGTGTTTTTTTATAACCCATGAGGATTTTTCCACTTAGGAAATCTTTGTGTTATCATTTGTCTCTCTCATTTTGTTTCATATTGATGTAATTCAATTCTCTGATACTTTAAAATGTTCAAGTTGGTCATGCAAATTTAATGTGTGTAAATCTGATGCAAAAAAGTCTTTCATAGAGCAAATTTAAATTTGCATTTTGTACCCCATATATGAATGTTTTCAAAGTTATATTTTGTGAATTCTTTAAGTTCTGTTTTGAAAAGCACAACAAGATTGTTCATAAAGTTCAATTGAACATATCATATAGTGCTTTTAATAAGTGTTATATGTGAAGTCAAGGTTCAAGTTTCACTTGCTCAAACAAAGTTGCATTGAGTTAAGATTCAAACAAAATATGTAATATCGTGTTAAAGGTTAAAAAGTTTAATTTGTGCTTTAATAGTTAAAATTTGTATCACTTTGATTCACCCTCCCTCTTAGAGGGAATCCACTTCCAAGAGTAACAACTCACCATTTACCTTATTTGAAGCCTTGGAGTACAAATCTACAAACTAGCATGAAGAGGCCTCGGTGAATGTAGATCATGATCATGAAACTTGATGTGAAATAATGCCTTTGATATGCTTGCATAGATCTTGAACACTACATCACCATATTAGCTCAAACAACATGCATGATGCAATACATCTTTGATATGACAATGTAATCTTGATTGCTGCAATAATCTTCAATAATCTACCCTTGAATCCCTTAGAAATGCTCTTGAATGCTCTCTTGATCATAATTTTGTTATTAGGACTTGAAAACTTGAAAATCTAGGTGAAAATAAGTGAAATAACCTTGTATTTATACATATCTTAAGATTAATTTCTTAAATTAAAATATCACAAGCTGACATTGAACTATAGATTTCAAATCATTAAAATGCCACGAAAGACATATTACAAAGGGGGGTCCTAGGTCTAAGTGAGGACCCATTCGCCATAGGGAAAATGATTCCTAGGACACTTACCTAGGACACACATTGGTAAATGTTAAACATTATACAAAATCAAGGTCATAGGTCTAAGTGAGGACCCATTCACCCTATGGTGAATGGGTCCTAGGTCACTTACCTAGGAAACACATCTTCCAAAGTTAAGTTTTGTGAAATGGAATTTATGAATGTCGGGTTTTATCCCTAGGAATTTACATTTAATTAGGATTGGATTTGAATTAAAGGGTCCAATTAAGGAAAACTAACCTCAATCAATTAATAAAGCCCTAGATTAATGTGAAAGTGTAAAGGTACACCTTACAACATTAAAAATAAGGAACAATTAAGTCCAATTTAATTAAAAGGGCCCTAAACTTAATGTGAATATGTAAAACATATTACAACACTAAATCAAGGAATAATTAAGCTCATTTTATTATTAATTGTTCCTAAATTAAGTGTGAAAAAGGTATAATTTATCCTACACATCTTCATAAGGAAATTTGATGCATTGATGGTATGTGGAAGCTACATATTGCATGGCATGGATCCATGGATGACCTAGAGGAATGTTATATGGAAGGTCAGGATCGAGCACTTGGCAAGTAGTTTCAGCAATGGTAGGTCCTATTTGGATAGGGAGCTTGATTGTTCCTTGAGAAACCCATTCTTGATCATCATATGACCTTATAGTAACTCGTTTTTCCTTTTCAATGGAATCTTTAGAGAAACCCAAGTACTTGATCAGCTGAAGGGTACAAATATTTAGACCAACACCTCCATCCACCAAGACTCTTTTGACTTTTTTCTTGTGAACGACAACCTCAAGGTGCAATGCGCGATTGTGTGATGGTTGCATTAGGTAGTCTTTCTCAGAAAAGGTGAGAAGATGGTGGGTGGTGATGTTTCCTATCATAATTTAGAATTGCTCAGTACCAAGATTATCGAGTATAGAAGAAGTGAAAAAACTCTTTTCTAAGATATCCCTATGCACAGGGGATAGTTTTAGTAACTCCAAGATGGAGATTTGGGTAGGAGTCTTCTTTAATTGTTCTAGGAGACTATAATCACTAGGGTTCAACTTCAGAAGTGTGGGTTGTGCCCTACATTGCAATGGTGCTCCTTAGATTGTGACCTTTCCTTGATGTGTGGTGACTCCACACTCTGCACTAGGCCCTTTGATCATGATGATAGATATAAAATTATCACAAGATGTGATGATAGTGGTATACACATGGCCTACATTGGAGTAATCCTTCCCCTTGCCATTGTTGTTTCCCTTGTTATGATATGACATCAATTTCTGGTATGTTTTGAGGTCTTGGTTCCTTGATTGTTGATCGAAAATCACGTCTCCATTGTCAATTAGATCTTGGATGATGTTTTTCAGCTCCATGTATCTCATTGTCTTATGTCCCTTAATCTTATGGAAATCCGAAAGATCCTTCTTGTTGTACCATGGTGGTTTAACTTGAGGTTCTTGGTAATTTTGATAGTTGGGGAATGTAATGAGTTTGGATTGTACCAAATTTTTCATGACTACTTCAATAGGTTCCCCTAATGGTGTGTATTTACGTCACTGAGGGTAGTTGTTTCTAGAGGTGGTCCTCTTTGTGTGTTGGTGTTGTTGACTTCATTGTTTTACGGCTCCGTGTTTGTTTATTGTGTGCTTTGTTGTGTGTTCATTGGTTAGGTGTTTGTTTATCTAGGAGCACTTAGGACCACTTTTGCATCAATGACACTAGGGTATGTGCAAGATCATGATGGGCCAAAAAGTGGCGATATGATGGGTATATGTAGGGTATGTGGCAGCTGACTTTTTTTTTAGCCAAAATTGATGAAACGAAAAAGGGTTTTTAAAGGAGATTCTCAACTTTCCACCAATATAAATTATTCTTTACTTTGAATTTAATAAATAATTATTATTCATTTTCTATTTGAATTATGACTAAAGTCCTAATTGATAGGTCGGGATTGAAAACACCTTATAGCTTCTAAACTATATGCCATTTTTGAATCCAAATATGCAGACCACATTCTATGCTTCTCAGATACCATGTATCAAAGATAGTACCCCGAATTTCATCAAGTTTTACCCTCAGTTATGGTCGTGACCTACAAGTTTTATATTTTAAAAGTTGTAATAAAAAAATTCATAATTAATTATTTACTTGGAAAAAAATTACAAAAAATATGTATCACATCAAACATGAGTCCTCTACTTCTATGTCTAAAAAATATTATAAAATATATTATCACTTTATTGGTGGTTAGGGTGGTCAAACAAACACCTACTTCTTTATTTTTCCCTAAAATTGTAAGTAAGTACTACTACTTTGAAATTTTAAATTTTCACCAAATAGATTTTAAAAACTCCAGTGAAGCTTGAAACTACATTTAATTTGCTATAGATTCTATTCTTACATATTTTTGAAATAATATAGATAACTTATTCAAATTTTTATGTCAAGTTGGCTAACTCTGATTTTTATTTTATTTTTTGCCACTTAAGGGCCTATTTTTTCCATGATGATTCTACACAAACCCACCATCATTAGTTGCATTATTGTTCTTAACCCAAATCTGAGGCTTTTCATTGGAACTAGTAAATTGGTGGTTGTACTTGTATGCTTGTGTGTTTCTTTATGTAATAAGGGCACTTTCGATGTTAATTTCCCTAGGGATGATCTCTTCATATGATGTGACACATTACATTTTTAATTGAACAAATAGATTTGTGTCTAGTTGGCAATGGTGATCCCTATCTATTGCTCTTGAGGAATTGGACATTTTCTTTTGTTGGCTCTATGCCTCCATCATTGCAAGAAAATCGTAAAGGATTCACCCTTAATTTTTTAGGGTGTATAGCTCTTCCAAGCTGATGTCCATGTCTAGGTTGTAGGAGAAATGATATACAAACTGATTGATTATGTCTTGGAAGGTTCAAATCCTATGAGGTAAATGTGAGAATCATTCTATTGTTGGGCCTCCAAAACTATGTGGGAAAAGGTGAATCAAATAGGAGTCATTGTATGTAACTTCCATACATGCTACGTAAAACTCCTTTATATGATCATGTCAATTTCCCCACCCTTTATATTTGTCAAACTTATGGATCTCGAATCTAGGTGGGAATGGTATCATTACAATGCTTCCATAAAAGGGGTATGGGAACAAGTCTCATTGTGCATGTGATTTCTTTGTTTATCCTGCTTGGATGTCTTGGATTTGTTGTGTGAGTGCCCTAATTTGTGAGGACAAATTGTCTTGAGGGTTTGGTGGTGGAGCATATGTGGTATATTATGGAATGGTAGATGAATTAAATGTTGGATTTTGATATGGGGGTGTGTTATATGGTGTGTATGGAGGATTTTTATATTGTGTATGTAATGGTGATAGTGGTGGAGGTGTGTTATATGATCCTTGTGCACTTGGGTTCAAGATGTTTTGTTGTGTGTGTGTGTATGATTGTTGGGGGTTGTAGTAAAAACATTGTTGTTGTTGAGTGTATTGTTGTGCTTGTTGTTGGGCTTGTTGTTGTGCTTGCAAGTGTTGGGCTTGTAATTGAGCCTGTTGTTGTGCTTGTAATTGAGCTTGTAATTGATCCTATTGTTGCACTTGTAATTGAGCATGTTCTTGCACTTGTAATTGTGCTTGTTGTTGGGCTTGTTGTTGCACTTGTAGTTGAGCTTGTTTTTGTTGGGCTTGTAATTGAGCCTGTTGTTGTTGTGCTAGCAATTAGCTTGTTGTTGTTGCGAATTGACAATAGGTTGTTGATAAGCTAATGCATTTTCTCCTTGGGATTGTGAAAGGATGTTTTATTTTGGGACAAATTGACTTGCTCAAGAATTAATTGGCTTGAGATGTTTTGATTTTTTGGGATGTGTGGTGGATTTTGAGAGACCATGGTGTGAGTGATTTGTGGGCTGAGTTGATTATGGGGTGGTTGATGTGTGATCGAAGGGTTAGACATTCGATTTGGATTTGGTACATTTTGTCCTTGATTTTGTGCTATCATTCCTTGAAAATTTTAAGATTGGGGTGGAGGAATGTAAGCTTGAGGTCCCATTTGATTTCACATTATTTGAGGGACTGAAGGTTGAGATGGTGCCACTTGGTGTTGTGATGTTAGTGGCATACTTTGGCTTTGGGTCAATTGATTGGAAGAATTCCCTTGATTGATTTGATTTTGAGGTACCAATGGATTAGATGCATTTCCTTGATTTGTTTGATTTGGGACTAGTGAGTTTCCTTGATTTATGGGATTTTTCACCAATGGATTTCCTTGATTGATGGGATTTGTGACCAACGAGTTTCCTTAGCTGATTTGAGGGACTAGTGGAACGTTTGACTTTGAGGGTCAATTGGATAATTTGATGAAGATGGACCTTGTTTCATTGATAATTGACCTTGCACTATGGTGTTCACTTTTCCTTGTTGATCCACTTGGGGTATTTGACTCACTTGACTTCTTTAAACAATATGAATACTTTGGGAAATTGTTGTAGCGAAAGCATATGGTTGGGCATAAAATGTGGGTGTCCAATTTGTGTTTTTGGGGATAGTTGTGCCTTGTGTACCTAAATTTATGTTTCTTCCTAGATTTGGAGTGAGACCAAGGTTGGTTCCAAGTCGAGTTACAAGGCTAGTAGTCAAAGGTTGACTTGTCACATGAGATGAACTTGGTTGAGTGATATATTGAGTCACGCATTGTACCAAGGGTTGTGTGATGGATGCTTGAGGAATAGAAGCCATATTTCCCAAATTTAGCTCCCTAATTGTGTCCAAATTGAATGTTGAAGGTATTTTAGCGCCTTCCTTTGCTAAGGCTAGCATGTATTGTGTGGGGTTCAACTTCATCAAAGGGTTGATGATATGGTGCATTTCGGGATCTTGTTGGTACTCAAGTAGTTCCTCTATGGTGAGCTCATGTGGGTTCTTTGTAACATCTTCTACTTCACACCCCATTTCTAGTGAATTTTGTGATGGATCTTGTGATGGGGTTGAGTAACTTCTAGGATCAAATTCTTGTTGGTTGGGACCACTCATGGTAGATGATTTTTTTTTCTCCATGTTTTTCTTGTATTGTGATCTCGTTGTTACCATAAATTATGAATAAAATTTGGGAGTATTGTGTTGGGATTTATATTATTGGAACTCTTGGGTTGATTCAAATTTTGGTAAAAGTGACCCTCTCAGGAATTTAGGACTAATGATGTGAATGGATGATGAAAGGGTTGAGTGATGTAGATGATGAACTTCTAAATTTTGGACAACACTAGACTAAAGGTTCGATGTTTGGATAAGGATGCTAATGAGCTTGTGAATCCCAAAGGTAGACTTGTGACCTTTAGGATAAACTTGTTCAAAAGGATGATAATTTCTAATCTAACTAAATGTATGGAAAAGGATTCATTTCCAAGACATATAGCTAGACTAGATGATTGGTTGATGATAACCTAAGTCTAGGAGGTTTTTGTGTCCAAAATTTAAAGTTGTTTGTGAGGTGACATGTCAATTTTTTTGAGGTGAATGGGATAATTGATCCTAATGTTTGAACCTAAGAGGGACTTTGTTTACAAGATCAAGGTATTGAAAAACGTGTTTTTCCCTTGGAGTGATAAACCTAATAAATCAATGTTTGTTTGATGGTAGAACTTTGCTCCAATGTTTTGGTATGCATTTCCTTGTTTTCTCTTTTTTTTTTGGAGTTCAAGATGTTTGAAAATGAAACCAAGGTGTACCTGCTTGTGGGTTCAATTGATTTAAACTTTGATTAATGGGATTTATTTTACCACATCAAATGTCTTGATTAAGTTTAAACTAATAATATCTATGACAAGGAAAAATGTTCTCCACAAAATCTTGGCATTGTGAAAATCAAATATCTAAGCCATAGTTCCCTAAGTTAACTTTGGTATAAGTGAGTAGAGATATGGTCAAATATATTGGGAAACCTTTAATATATTGTTTTTGAAAAAAACAAGATATTTTTAGAGGTATGCAACAATATATTGTCCTTGAAGTTCACTCACATATAAATACAGGGTTTGAAATTTTTGACCATGTTTATGTTTGTTTGAGTTGTTTGAATTCCAAGCAATGTGTTTCGGACGAACTCAATGGGTATGTGTATGATATTTTAAATTATTCTTCCATTAAAGACTCTACCATTCTGGTTCCCAGCAATAGGGTCACTTGAAAATATAGAGGAACAGTGCAATGCCATTTTAGCAAGGATTTACCCTCAAATTCAAAGGAATGTGGATTTTAAATCCAAAATTATAGATGGTCAAATGAAGTCCTAGCTACCTAAGGAAATGCACCCCTCAGATTTGATATATGCCCAGATTCAGGCCAAAGAGAATTTCCAACATTAAGATTTCATACCCTCAACTGAAACGAAAACATGTTTAATTTAATTCTAGGAGTGGTGTCTCCGGCCACTACCAAAAGGAACCCTATTGGCCTCTAGACAAAGGTGTGTAATGATAACTATGAACACTAGATGCATCCATCAATAGGTAAGACACTGAAGGCTTTAGTTGTCATGTACAACCCATTACGTTCGTACAAGGAGCAAGACATGTCATGGAATTCCCACCTAGATTTAAGCTACTTTGTTTTGATTTCATAAACTTTATATATCCCACTGATAAACATTCTTTTAGGGTCACTTATGAGCTCTCCATTGTGGGATGCCTCATA
>VDFB02138005.1:0-31279 GCA_007258455.2 Sequoia sempervirens
ACATTTTCCATGTCTACTATTCAAATTTAACAAAAAGAAGATATCTAATTAAATGAAACAAATATTTGACATTTGCTTATTTAATAAAAAGGGAGATGATAATTAAATAAAACTTTATGATGTTTTATTTAATTAAGAGGAAACATGATTTACATAATTAAATAATACAAACTATTGAAGTTGCTTATTTAATTAAGATAGAATAATTTAAAATTGAAGAATTTAGAAGAATGAACAATAAATAAATATTTCTATTTATTTAATAGTAGATGAATTTAAGGTTAAATAATCAAATAAATCGTATTTAATTAATTAGAATATCCAGACCATTTTTAGGTGTATACATTTTTCCCCTCTTTGAAGTGATGTGTTTGCACATTGCTTCAAAGAAAATTTTGCTGCTACTGCTAGTATCGACAAAAAAAATTCAGAATGCCCCAGACGTTGATTTTCAGGTGATGATGAATATATGCCCCCTCGGGAGATAAATTGATGAATTTTTGATCTTTTGAATTTTTGGTATTTTTCTGATTTTTTTTATGATTTTTCAAATTTTTCTGATTTTTCAATGATTTGATGATGATTCGATGAAGATTTGATGTTGAAATAATTTATCTCCCAATAAAGAGTGTCGAAATTTCCCTTGGATGAATTTGAATTAATCTCCCTTGAAAAAAATTAATTAATCCCATAAAAATCCTATCTTAAATAACCTATAAAAGGTCAAAAGGTCATTTTCAAACTCATTTGTGCATTTGAATTTGAAAAATTTGTGAGAGAGAGCAATTTGAGCAATTTGGAGCAAGATGTCAATCCCTTACCACACTCACCGATTCGAGCGCGTGCGATGACACAACCACCTAGCCGCCTACGGACCTCCGTTATGTACCCAAGAACCCCCTTGTTTTATGTGCATTTCTTATTTTGTGTGCTTTTTTTTGGATTTTAAAATTTACGTTTCTTTTAGCGCTTTAGCATGTCGATGTAGCGCTTCGAACAACTATTTTAGCGCTTTTAGCAAAGTAGCGCTTAGGCTATATTTTGTAGTGCTTAGGTAGATTATTTTAGTGCTTTTGATGTTTTAGCTCCTAGGATATAATTTTAGCGCTTTTACCTTCTGTTTTATCACTTTCACTAGTTTAGTGTGTTTGCCCTGTAGTTTAGCGCTTTGACCCAATATAATAGCGCTTTTGATGAAGTGGTGCTTTGACCATCTAAAATGGCGCATATGCTTGATGAAATGGCGCTTTTGATGATTTAGCACTTTGAGCGCCTATTTTAGCTCTTTTAAGTGTTTTAATGGTGCTTTTGATATTGTGGCGCATAGAAACTATGTTTTAGCGCTTCTAAGTCAGATTGATAAAGTTTATCAAATTTGTCCTTGATTTTGTCGATTTCGATTGTGTCAACCATTTTTTGATATGATTGATGATCCTGATCATGTAGATGATGTTCAACCTCATGATAGGTGACGTTTGATGTCTGATTGATTGAGAATTATCCTCATGATAAGCGAGGAATAATTATAGTTTGATTGATGAACCTCATGATAAGTGAGGTTCAATGATGTTTGATGATTGACCTCATGATGGGTGAGGTTCAATGATTGTTCACTCACGAGATTTAATCAAAATTCTCACCAAGAGCTGATTAGGTTTGATAGGATAATTGATGTGTGATGATTTGACAAAAATTACTAACTTTTTGAATATTTCATGATGATAGGAGGCTTTGACGAATCTCCAAATTAGAGAGTAATTTCCTCATACTTTTGATTTGATACCACAGCTTGCACAGCCTAAGATGGGAATTATTGTACGTTGTGGATTGTGCTCCTTATTAGATATGCCCCAGATTAGGATTAATCAGGGTCTCCTAACAGCTTTAGTGGAGAGGTGGCATAGCGAGCATAATACCTTCCACCTAGCTACCAGGAAGATTACAGTCACCCCTAAGGATGTCTGGTAGATTCTATGGATAGCAGTTGTCAGGGATATTGTTGTCTATGATTCATCAGAGTAGGGCAGGACTGATACTCTTCAAAGAGTGTTTCAGGATGATACTATTGCTAGATGTTGGATTTCGTGGCCTGAGATGGTGGATGCCTATGCCACTTTGCCGATAGTTCTTGATGGATTTATTGGAGGGTTCCTTTGTCCTGATCACAGGTCAAAGGGATTCTCTATTGGATGGGGTCATGTACTAGAGAGCATGATCATGCATGGGATGAGATATGGTTGGGGCATGTACATGCTTTCCCATTTGTATCATGATTTGCATTCGGCAGTCTACCTTGGAGGTTGGAGTTTATCAGTTGAAGTCACTTTACTTTAGGTGTGGGCATGGGAGCATATTGTTGTCACATGGCCAATGATGGTGAGGCAGTGTCATGCCAAGTGGCCATATGTGCATAGATATACAGGTCGTCTTACTCAGCATAGACTGGGTAAGTTGGATCATTGGCGTAGATTATTGGATGATATGGAGATTGTGACATGGCGTCCATATTTAGATTGTGAGCACTGGGATGGTGATGGAATTTAGTTTCCATTTTTCTATCAGTTGTTTACTCTGATTGGTCAAACTCATTGGATTTGGAGAGATTTCTGCTGAGATGAGTGCTTCGTCAATATGGCATTGTTCAGGGCATCCCCCAAGGTGTTTCCCATTATGCTCATTGACAATTAGACTCTATAGATTGGAGGCCTGGTCTATCTTATGATGTGGTAGTGCAGGAGTTCTAGGCTTTATAGCCTCTTATTTGGGAGATCCATCTAGATATTGTCAAGCCACCAGTGACAGTCAATTATGCAGAGTATCTGGTGTTACATCCATTTCCCCGTATTACCATTGCCGATGAGCTAGCACCATTACCTACCAATGAGGAGGTTGTTGTTGCACACCGATACTGACAAAGGAGAGAGGAGGTTGGTGATGAGGAGGTGGCAGTGGAGGAGGTCAAGAGAAGTAGTGATGAGGAGGCGGAGGATGTCGAGGGTAGTGGTGATGAGGAGGACAACAATGGAGATGATGATAGCAGTGATGATGATGAGGGGTATGGAGGTGGAGGATCAAATGTAGCCAGTGGGTCAGGTGCAGCCTTAGAGGAGTACGTGATGCCTCATAAGAGGTGAGCAATGGTAGGCCCTTCAGAGTAGCATGTGCAATAGCAATAGACCCATATAGAAAGTCTACAGGTATAGGTATAGACTTTATAGGGTTAGCTGACTTAGGCCCAGGGTTTATTGTCTCAGACACAGGCACAGATGTAGGCGCAGGCTCAGGATCACACATAGGCTCCAGCACAAGTACAGGCTCAGTTAGATGCAACCTAGGCACAGATTATAGCATTGGAAGCCAAGAGGGATGCCGCTAGCCAAATTGTAGGGGCAGCTCAGGCTTAGATTGCATCATTGATAGTTGAGAGGGATGTCACCAGATTTATTGCAGAGGGGGATCAAGCTACAACTAAGAGATTGCAGAGATTGGCATATGGTACCGCTATAGCGGATTATATGCAAGAGGTTGTCCATGTTGGTCAGAAGGTAGAGTATTACATAGGTAAATTCTATGATGTCGTCCCTTCAGAGCAGAGAGTGAGCTATGGGCAGTCCCGATATGGTAGGACTTGTACTAGGACTATCAGTGCAGGTGTGACACAGCCTCTTCCAAGAGACTCAAGAGATCCCGGTACATCTAGTGATGGAGGGACTGGTCCTGAGATTCCTACACTGTTTGGAGTCAATAGTGCTTAGTTTCATGATTACACCCTCTATTATATTTTGAGATGTGATGTACACTCCGATTGCAGCCATATTTGATGATATATCTTTTTTCATTTTAGGCATCATTGTATACTTGACATTTATGATTTTGAGATCTATATGATATGCAGTGTATTCTATCGATCTATTATGTGTTCTATATGATTCTATGATGGATGCATTTATTTCCTATGTTCTATATGTCATGTGATGATCCTTATATTATGATGTTATGGATGCAGTTTTATAATCATGATGATATGCTATGATTTATGATGTTTTATCTATGATGTGTATAATGATGACGTATGTATGTATGGATGTATGATGTATGCATGGATGATGCATGATGTATTGAATGCACAATGTGTAATTCTAAATTATATGATTATGTGCCTATATGCATGAAAATGGATGTGATGGTTTAAATGATATATGATATGCGATGTAAATGGGATGTGTGCACTTTTATTCTTGTGATAAATGAAAATATATGATGTAATAAGTGAATGAAAAATGATGAATATAATGATATTTTGAATACATGATATATGATATGATTTAATGGATGAATGAAATGCAACTATAGAGATTTAGTGTTGAGATGTCCTATGCATTTTTATGATGTGTGATATGAAAAATATGATATGATCAATGCAAATTATTTGATTTAAATGTATGAATGATGAAATGATAAAATAAAATGATTTCTATATGTATGCAATGAAAATGATGATGCTACTACATGATAATTATGTTGTTTTTGTTAATGTCAAGTATACTCAATCCATTATGAGAAAAAGATATCTTTGTTTGGAATTGGTTACTCTTCTATGTAACAAATATTTTGTAGATGTAAAACTATTACAATGCAATCTATTTTTACCATGCAACTCTAAATGCAAACATTGGCATCTTAACAGTACTTTTATTGTGCTTTGTATCATCATAGAGCTTTAAAAAATGTTGAAAGTAAGTACAAGCATTGATGGTATAATTTAGACCATGATGACCTGAGTATTACTTTCATGATTTTTGATATTGCAAGTGAACACAAGCATCTAGGTATAATTAAACTGAGATGACCTAAGCATTTCATGCATAAACAGACAAGAATCAATCACTTTCCTATACGAATCATAATGTCATCCATGATACTTTGTAGAGTACTTCCAGTGACAATTCACATAGTAATTATGATTAATTCATAGACAACAGATAAAGAAAATATCATTCTCCTTCCTAGCTTCTCTAGTTCAATACATCATCGAGTTGCTCCAAAGAAATGATAACAAAGATCAAAGTACAACATATCCAACCTTTCCTTAAAGTATTTCAATCATTATGTAGATTAGATCATCCATTTTGGTTTTATGATGTTTTTGTGATTTTCTGATATTTTGACCAAAAAACCTAACCTAAAGAGCTATCCTAGGGGCCTCGAGGGCTGATCAAAGATTAGTCTTGCCTACGTTATACACGTAGAGACGACGTAGTTCGACTGACACAGACTTTGTTTTTGACTTTTTGAGACTGGCCTGTTTGACTTGTTTTTGGATTATTCGATATGATATAGATGTCTGATGTGTTTTCGATGGTGATTGATGTTTCATATTGGGTTATTTTTCGATCATTTTTTTAGTTGCGTTTGTCTTCCTGTTGTTTGTCCATTTTGGTTAAGCTCAATGTTTATTGCCCCCAGTGAGGTCATGATTTTTCCCCCAAGCTAGGGTAGGACTTGACCACTCGCAATGATATGATAATATATGTAAAATGATGGTGGAAGTAACGACCATGACATGCATTCAATAGATAGAAAAGTTGGCTTTAAAATCACAAGTAGCGCCTATTTCCAAGTTTTCACTACATGTTTTTATTGCACTTTTTCAGTCTTATTTATTTATTTATTTATTTTGTTTTTTTGTGTTTTTGTATTTTTTGTCACCGAGATGCCTGTTTGCTAGGTTTTCATCAAGGTACCCATTTTTAGAACTTGACCCGTGCACTAGGTGATTCATGTGTAGAAATTTCTAAGATGGATACTGTTGATAGGTTCATCGAATAGATCCCCTTCAAGTGTGGATAGTTGATAGGCTCCATATTAATAAATTGATATGATGAAAAAGGGACCTAGCCAATTAGGTTAAAACTTCCCTTTCTTTTCTCTATCCTGCTGATTTCTAGGGTTTTACTTTAGGACCAAGTCCCCAACCTAAAAGACTCTAGGTTTTACCCTTTTATTGTAGCTTCTGGACATCCTATGTTGATATTCCATCAAATGGTTCATAGTTTGTTGATGACATTCATCCAATAGTTCCAACTCTTGCAGTCTAGAAACCCTATAATCTTCATCTGGAATGATACCTTTCAGTGAGACACTGAGTGATGGAATTTCAACCTCAATGGGTAGTATAGCTTATGATCCATATACTAATACATATGGTGTAGCTCCTGTGGGTGTTCCAATGCTAGTTTGATATGCCCATAATGTAGGATTTAGTTGAACATGCCAATCACGTCCAACATCATTAACTGTTTTCTTTAGAATTTTTAGAATTGTTTTGTTTGAGGCCTCTGCTTGGCCATTTCCTTTAGAGTAGTATGGTGTTGAAAAATGATGTTGGATGTGGAACTTATCACAACTCCTAGACATCCTAGTTTTTAAAAGGTATTCCATTGTCTGTTACAATGGACTAAGGAATTCCATATCTACAGATGATGTAGTTCAGTATGAACGACAAGATCTATTTTTCAGTGATTGTTATTAAAGGAACCACTTCTATCCATTTGGTAAAGTACTCTATTGTTGTGATTATGAATTTGTGTCCATTGGATGAAGACAGATTGATCTTCACTACTAGGTCCAGTCCCCATTGACAAAAAGGTCATGTTGATGTGAACGGGTGCAATTCTTGTGCCAATGCATGGATTAAATTACCATGTATCTGACATTTATGGCACTTTTTAACAAAATGATAGGACTCCATCTCCATATTCGGCTAGTAATACCCCAAACGGAGGAGTTTCTTTGCTAAGGCTGGTCCACTTGAATGAGTTCCAAAAATACCTTCATGCACCTCACGTAACGTTATCTCAGACTCGTTATGTTCTAAACACTGAAGAAGAGTGCCATGTAGACCTCGACGGTAAAGTATGTCAGCTATTAAGGTATGTTGTGCAGCTTGGTGGATGAAGTTGCATTTTTGGTTTCTAGAAAGATCAAGAGGAAGGATATTATCCTTGAGGTAAGCATAGATCTCTCCATAGAGTGAGGTTTGAATGTCGACTATTTGGAAAATGGTTTGTGATTTAGGATTATCATAGGCAAGGTTCGACACTTGTTCTACCATAAACTCATAACGACCTCATTTTTCTGGTAATTGCAAGAGAGAAGCAATTGTCGCCATAGCATTTGTAGCTTTATTTTCTGCCCTTGGTACTTGTTCAAACTTGATCTCTACAAAGTACTTTTTAAGATCATCTATCATTTTCTTATATGGCATGATCTTTTCATCCTTTGTCTGATATTCATCATTTACTTGATAGATGACAAGTTATGAGTCCCCATACACTTGTATTTATGTGATTTTCCATTCAAATGCCACTTTTATGCCAATAATTAATGCCTCATTCTCAACTACATTATTGGTACATGGAAACATGAGTCTATAGGACTTTGGGATGGTGTGTCCTTGAGGTGTAACAAATATAATTCCCGCACGTAACCCATGTTGTGTGTATGACCCATCGAAATAAAGTCTCCATTGTTGTGTGGTAATATTTAGAATGTTTGTATCAGGAATTCAATGCTCATTGGATGAGCATCTGGTGATGAAGCTTCAACTAATTGATTAGCTATCACCTGTCCCTTGATGGCTCTCCAGTTTACATATTGGATGTCAAACTCACTTAAGATCATGACCCACTTTGCTAGTCTCCCTGTTAGAGCAGCTTTGCTGAGTAGATATTTTAATGGATCTATCTTTGCTATGAGTCTAACTGTATGAGTCAACATGTAATGCCTTAACTGTTGGGTTGCAAAGACCATTTCCAAACAAGCTTTCTCTATGAAGGTATAATTTATTTCATAACCGTTCAGAGTCCTACTGATATAGTAAATAGATTTTTCCTTTCCCTTAGAATCTTCTTGTGCTAATAGAGCTCCCAAATAAATGTTTGTTGTTGCAATGTATAGTAACAATGGTCTCTCTTTTGTAGGTGGCATTAATATGGGAGGTGACATCAAATATTGCTTTATTTGATTGAAAGTAGTTTCACATTCTTCATCCCATTTAAAAGAGACATTCTTATGTAGCAGATGATTGAAGGGATGGCTTTTATCTACTAACTGAGAGATGAACCTTTTGATTGATTGTATCCTACCTTGTAGAGATCTTAATTGACTGATATTCTTTGGTGGAGGCATTTCCATTATTTCTTTGACCTTAGCCGGATCCACTTCAATACCTTTTTTCAATACTATGTATCTGAGGAGCTTTGTCAATGTAACCCAAACACACACTTCTTTGGATTCAATCTGACATTGAATTTCTCTAATCTTGTAAAGATTTTGCTCAGAATCTCTAGATGTCCTTCCCTAGTGTGTGATTTTTCCAATATATCATCTATGTAATCTTCCATAAAAGTATGCATCATGTCATGGAAAATAGTAGTCATTGTACGCTAATATGTTGCACCTGCATTTTTCAACCCAAAAGGCATGGCATTCCAATAGAATGTACCCCAAGGACAAGTGAATGTTGTCTTTTCCTAATCTTCAGGTGCTATCTTGATTTGGTTGTACCCTAAGAAGATCTATATCTAACCCTAGCATATCAGAGTAATACCATGCAAAATTGATATGTTGTTCTTCAAAGAATTTGGTGAATTCGGGCTTCTCTTGTTCTGTCATGGACATTGCCAGATGCAAAATCTTTTCCTTTTCTGTTGTTCCAAGATTTATGGACTGTGTAGGCTCAACCAATACTAATGATCTGTCATGGTAATGCTTTGGAAGGGTGTCAAATCTCCCATCTTTCAGTGCTTGAGAAATTTTTTCACTGTTAGATTCATTCTTTATTTTTATTTTTTCAAGATCTAATGTTGCCATTGAATGGTTTTCACCGTTAGATCCATTATTCCTATTGTCAATTTTGCAACTAGAAGATTTGGAACCCTCCTGATTTGAAGTGTCTATGAGTGTTATGGGTTGAACTTGTATTAGGTGTGTCACTACAAAGAAAATTTATGATGGAATCATCATTTGAAAAGACTGGTATATTAATAGTTTTGGTTGGTTCCTAGTCAATAAGTTCAGAACGTATCAAGGGTAATAAGTCCTCAGGTTGAGTAAGGTCGATGACAATGAGGGTTCCAATAGAAATGTGATCAAATTTGTTAGTGGGAAGGTTGAGGTCTATGATATTACTCTCCTCCAAGTCGTCTATCTCACTCAATGTTTGTTCACCCTCACTTGAGTCATCAATATTTGGCAATCCCATTACAAGTGGTCTAGTTCCTGAACTTTGTCCCTCCTCTTGTGTGGGTGTATATGTTTTTATGACATCAATGTGTTTATCACTATATGATGTTGTAGATAAATGATCCCATTCATACTCATTGGAATCTGTTTCAGAACCATCCCTCATTTGAAGAATCCTTTCTACCACTTTCTGAGTTACTTCTTCTTTTGATTTCCCTATATAGCCTAATCTTGTTTTGTCTTTAGGCTAAAGTGTTAGAGGTTGAATAGGTTCTATAATGCCATATTTTCTTTTTCCAATAGGTCCCTGCCCTTCATAGCCCATTTTCTCTTAGATATCCTTTTCCATACTGATTTTTCCTTATGATGATATTTTCCTATGTTGAGACCTCTTCGTCTTTGTAGATCCAATTGAGAATGGCTTTGTCTTCTAATTCATCTTCTAGAGTACTTGCTTTTACAATCCTTTCATCTAGAACCATGACAGGTTGTGATGATTGTTGTGTGTTTGTTGTGGGTCATCCATATGATTTTGGAGATGGCAGTAATTGTGAAAGACACAAAGATTTCTCAATGGAATATTCTCCCAAGCCCTTTTCCTTTAATTAGATCTTGTCTGTGAATTGTTGCGATAGAGTATTCAGGGGACCTTCATTGTTTGATAAAGTTGAGTCAACAACAGTTATTTCCTTTGACTGGTCCTTCTTCTCAACCCATTTGGATATAAAATTTAGTTGCTTTTCACCATTGGATGAACTTGAAGTGTTGGCTTCTTTATTGTGGGGCACCAAAGTGTCTTGAGTTTCTTTAAGTATGTTACAATTCTGGGGATTATTGTAGTTGACTGAAATAGTGACCTCTTGTCCATTGATTGAAAACTTCAAATACTAAAGATATTTCGAAGGTGCTGCTTGCATCTCATGAATCCATGGATGTCCCAAGAGTATGTTATAAGTGAGCTCTTTATCTAACACTTGGAAAACTATGTTCTTGACAATCGGTCCCACTTGAATTGGTAGTACAATCAGCCCCTTGGAAGAACTTTCCTCTTCATCATATGCTTTTATTGTTATATTTCTTCTGGGATCATTGGCATTGTCAGAATAACCTAGTGCACGAATTAGTTTTAGCGTACAAATATTTAATCCAACACTACCATCTATTAAGACATGCTTGACACAGTGTTTATGGATTAGAACCTCTATATGCAGGGTTGCATTGTGTGGGTGGTTTAGTGACACATCATCTTGTTCGAAGAATGAAAAAAAATGAGGCATGGTCAGATGTCCCACCATAGCTTGAAATTGACATGCATCCAAATTATTGGGTACTATAGTGGTCACTAGAGCCTATTCCAAAACCTCCTTATGTAATGGTGAAATTTTAAGAAGTTCCAATATGGATATTAGGGTAGGTATCTTTTGTAGTTGATCCACAATGTTGTATTGATTGGAAGGGGGAGTAGTGGTTTTAGATGAAACTCCTTTCAGTATCACTTTGGATTTTGCCCTTGTCGTTAGATTGACCAGTCTATTGTCTTGTGTTTTCCTAAATTTTATGACATTTATTTGGTTGTCATATGTGTTTATGTTTGGGATCATGTTCAGGGATATGATGTCATGGATTCTAATGTTATCTATTTGATTGTTAATGACCTTATTTTTCTCAACCTTAGAGATGCAATGAACAGTGCTATCATAGATGTAGTTTATACCTTTACCTTTACTGTTTGAAGAAGATTCTCCCTTTTCACAATTGGGTAAAGGATTTGTAAACACACTATGATCGTTGTTTGTTTGAGGTCCTTCGACAAATACCTTCTTGTTGTCAATCAAATATTGTATCAGATGCTTTAATTGCATACAATCATTCATTTTATGTCCTTTATTTTTATGAAAGTTGCAATAATCAACATCATTCCACCAAGATGGTTTCACTTTCGGCTCCCAAATTCTTGCTTCTGGTAGGGTAATAAGTCTATTTGCAATAAGCTCTCTCATCGTTGATTCCAATGTTTGTCCCAATGGTGTAAATCTTTGTCAATTGGATTGTCTTTGATATGATGTTGGTCGAGATTCTCCATTGTTTGGGTTACTATTTTGAGTGGTACCTTGCTTCTTGTTATGGTTGTCATTTTGATTTTTTTTCACAGTTGTTGTTGTTAAATCGAATACTAGTTTTGTATTTTGTGTCAGTTGTAGCATCATTGTTTCCAGTATTTTTGTTTTTCTGCCAAAATTTAGGCTTGTCATTATTTCCATAGTGATTTGAGGAATTTGTTTTGTTTGATGTGTCATTGTAATGTTTAATCACTCCTCTTTTGGCTAAGGCTTCTTCAATTTTAAGCTTGTTCTCAATCACCTTTTCAAATGTCAGGGGACATTGCAATCCCAATTTATAACTCATGTCATCATTTAAGTTGTTGATAAATAATTCAATCTTTTCCTCTTTAGGTATAGATCGAGGATATCTAGTGAACAAATTTCGCCAACATTGTAGGAATGATATGAATGTCTCACCTTTCTTTTGTTTCATGTTGTATAGATCTTTTATGGTTACGTCATGTTGAATGTTGAAGGAGAATTGTGAGATGAATTTGTTGACTATTTCTTCAAAGGATCGAATCCCTAGTTGTAATTTGGAGAACCATTCCATACAGTGACCTCCTAAGCTCCTAGGAAATAATCTCGTTAGGTAAGTGTCCTCTTGTGCAAACTCTAGGCTCATTGTTCTAAATTCCCTCACATGGTCAATTGGATTTGTTTTGTCATTGTACTTGTCATATTTGGGGAATCCACAATGTCTAGGGAAGGGTATCATTTCTACACTTGGATGAAAGGGATAAGGACAAATGTCTTGTAATGAATACCTCTTTGTGGTTCCCTTTTGCATATCATGAATTTGTTGTTGTAAAGTTTTCATTTGAGATGTTAGGGAAACCACTTGATCTATGTCTTGTGTGTTGTGTGGTTTAGTTTCATTTGTTCTAGGTGTTTCCTTTAATCGAGTAATGTCAAAATATTTCAGAAGTTTTGCACCTAACTTTGCTAGCATCAAGAGGCATTTTTCCATGTCTTGTTCCAAGACTTTTTCCATGAATTTGTGAAAATTTGGATCTTGTTGTGTAGTTTGGACATCCTCTTGCATTATTTCATTGGGATCATTTTGATGGAATATATGAAAGGGATTTTCTTTAGCCATGATGTTTGGTGTTTCAATTTCTTTCTCTCTAAGCTTTTGTCTTTGTAACCTTGTCAAGATTGGCATACAAGTATTTGTTATTTTCACTAAACTTTTATCTTTTGTGTTTAGGTTAGTGTCAATTGGATTTTAACAAAGTCAAATAGAATGATATATTCTATTGATGAGACCAAGTAAAAAATTTGATTATTTGTGTTTCATTTCGTGATTGTAGGATGTCAAAATCTTGATGAGGAAACTTAACTCAATAATCAAGATTTGTGTTTTGATAATTCGACACTTTGTAGTTTACAAGATTTGGATTTAAGTTGAAAATAATTTTGACTTTTAAGAAATTTTATTTTGTTTCAGGTTTAAGACACTGTCTGGACTGTAAAATTTTTTGTTTCCAATGCCAACAATTTGACAGATGTTTCTGAGAGGTCTCTATTTTTTTTGTTTTGTGGAAGCGCTAATACAGAGGGTAGAAGTGTTAAAATAGACTGCTAATTCGCTAAAAGTTATGGTAAAAGCACTGTGAAACATGGTAGAAGTTCCAAATCAGACTGTGGATGCGCTATTTGTACTGGTAAATTTCTTGACACTGGCAAGTTCTGGTTACAGTTGGCAGAAGTGCTATTAGATTTGTCAGATGTGCTCAAATAGACTACAAATGCACTATTTGAATTGTGGATGTGCTAAAAGATAGTGCAGAAGTGCTAAAATAGAGTGTGTAAGTGTTATTTCAGTGTTGTCTAATTTTCTCAGTGAAGGGACTAATTTTTGGGTGTAAACTGGGATACTTTGATAGAGTATCTTCGCTGGTAAATGTCCGATTTTGATGACAAGCCTAATGTTTCCAAGTTTTTCCTCTATTGTAAGAATTGATTTGGCCTTTTGGAATATTCTATAGCTAGTTGTGGAATGGAAGACTGACGAATAGGTTGACTATGATTATGCTTTTGTGAAAGAGTTGTTCTTTGAAAATAAGCTTGTGAATATAAAGGCTCTAAGGAAAAATCATTAGTATATCCCTTAGCAAAGTCATGATACCTATGGATAAAAGTTCTATGTTCCAAAAAAAAATTTCTACTTTGATACAAGAAGCATCTTCTTTTCAAAGAAAATTTGTAGCTAAGTTGTTTCTTTGGTTTCTTGACTCTTGTTGTGAGGGATTTCTTAATAAACGTTGTGGATTTCCAATCCCTAATCATAAATTTCATAGTTTGATTTTGTCACACTCGTCATGTTTTTTTGGATGATCATTATCTAGATTAATGATTTGAAAACACAACAAGTAGTTGTAGAATAGTTGTTTTAAGTCCTAGAATCTACACAGTAAGTGTATGTTCAAGAATCAAACATGATCCTTCTCGATTTCCACAAGTTTTTAACAAAGAATGCACTTCAAGCAGACATACTCACTCTTAAGTTCAAAAGGTCATTGTTATGCTCAAACAACCCACATATTAAAATTGTGTCAACTCTCATAGCCATGTCACCCTCTAGAGGGTGCCTGTGTTTTTGTCTTTTTTCAGGCGCATACTCAAAGTTAGATTTCTCGATCCCTTGAGAAAATGGTCCTTGGAAATTATATGGTGAGTTTCTTGGGGGTAGATTCTTCCCTCCCCTTGCACCATTGAGTATTACAATGTTCGAAAACTGATAAGTTGGATTCTACACTATGGTTCGTAGGTAGGGTTTTCGTTAAGAGCGGCAAATGATAAACTCCCTCAGGAGACCTCCCAATCTTTAGAACAAATATTTTGGGGATGGTTATCTTGCATACTTCCAGTAAATGTGGGTTTACCCAAATTCACTTTTATTTTATAGTGGGTTGGAAAACCTGGCTTTGGTTTGTTCCCACTCAGGTTGTTCACGTAGGGTGAGTACCTTTTCCCACTACGGCAGGCCTTCTAAAGGATTTAACAAAGCGTAAATTGCATAAAATTAAAGGATGAGACTGGAATTTTGATCACCCAATTAAGGGGAGAGCATAGGCCTATCACCACACAGTCACAGTAATCAATGTTCAATTTTAAAGCCCAAATGACAATTTGTTATTCTATGTGAAGATATTGCTTCACAAAAGACATGACGTTAATTTTAACCTAAATAGAAAATGTATGATGACTGCCCTAGGATTGATATATTTTAGTCCAAATGACTATCCTAGGATTGGTTTATTTTAGTCCAAATGAAAAAATGAAATTACTGGCCGTGGTCACATTGGATCCAGACAACAAGTTACAGAAGCGCTATAACAGAGGTCATAAGCAATACTTAATTGATCAAAAGCATTGCAGAAATGATTGGAAGCACTGCAGAATTTGTTAGAAGCACTGTAGAATTTTTTAGAAGCGTTGAAACAAGACTGATCATGGAATAGTCAACCGTGTTGGAAGCCTCTGGTGGATGCGCTAAAATAGTCCGTCAAAGCGCTAAATTTTTCGCCATATGCACTAAAACAATCAAAAGTGATAAAACTTTTAGTGGATGTGATAAAACAGTCAGAAGCACTAAAACTTTCATTAGAATCACTGCAAAATCCCTCGGTCGCGCTAAAAGAACATGCCAGAATCCTGTACGAACATTTTTAGAAAAATTGTTAAAATGTAGGGTTAGTGCCCCACGATGGGTGCCAAAATGTAAGTGTGGAATAAGTAATGAGTAAAAATAACACTTCTTAATAAGACATTATATCAAAGATTCAACAATTAAACTAGTTTAAAGCAAGAATCTACTGAAAGCGTCATATTGTTCCCTATCTCTAAAGATTTATCAAGTCATGGGCCTCTTAGATTTGGTAAGCATTGTGACTATTAAAATGTCGATCTAGAGAATGAGATACTGCTAAAATGCAATGATGTAATCCTATATGATGATTGCTAAATGATAAAATGAAGCTACTGTAATCTAAATTGACATGAAACTATGATGAAAGAAGCTACAGTAAAACTAAGATGCAGCTACGATTATGATTCTATTGATGCTATGATTGCTATTGCTATTCATAATATTGCTAAATGATTCTATGTTGAATTGCTTGAATGCTAAGATGCTTGATAGCTTGATTGCTATTCCTGCAAAGTAAGTTTGCACAAAGTTTAGATTTGGGGGATCCATTTCCTATTTCAAAAGGTTGTATATATAGATTCACGGCAGCAATTTGTGACAGGGCAGTACAACAAAGCTCATGATTTGATCTGGAGGATTCAATGGTAAGAGATGAAGAACCTTGAGTTGATCATGGGAATGGTTTCTCCCCATGAAAACATAGGCCAAATGATTAGAAGAATCAGAGGAAGGAGATTGAAGAGGATTACCTGCAAGTTTGTCTTCACAACTTTCCCATGAATGCCAGTTGAATTAAATTAGATATTTTATATCTAATTTGGTAGGTGAGTGAATAGAGGAAAATTTTCCTTTATTTGAATAAAATTTGATTTATTCAAATTTAACAAAAGGAAGATATTTAATTAAATGAAACAAATATTTGACATTTGCTTATTTAATAAAAAGGGATATGATAATTAAATTAAACTTTATGATATTTTATTTAATTAAGAGGAAACATGATTTAGACAATTAAATAATAAAAACTATTTAAGTTGCTTATTTAATTAAGATAGACTAATTTAAAATTGAAGAATTTAGAAGAATGAACTATAAATAAATATTTCTATTTATTTAATAGTAGATGAATTTAAGGTTAATTAATCAAATAAATCATATTTAATTAATTAGATTATCCAAACCATTTTTAGGTGTATATAGGAGCAAGTCCTTTGCAAAGTGGAGCCAGACGTTGATTGGGCCAAGGACATTAGGACAAGTTGTATTGAGTATTTGAAATTAATGACAAGCTACAATGTGCCCACTGTCGAGATTGATCTGAAGAAACTAAAGCTTTATTTCCATAAAAAGATGGAAGATGGAATGTCAGGAGAGCTCACCACAGATTTCATGAATTTTGTTGCTCAGTCCTTCACCCAATCTGATAAAGTCAGGGATAATACAACTAAGTGTGATGAAGATTGGGATACGCTCATAGAACAATCCAAACAATGGAACTACCAAGTGTTCCAATCTAATATAATGGAGATTGAGAAACTTCGGGCGCTAATCAACAAGTTTATGGAGTATGCCAATTTGAAGAAGCAGGAAGGAAACTCGATCATTGATGAGAAGCTCCTCACAGAATAGCTGCAGGAAAGGAAACTAGCTAAAAGACAAAACACTACAGTGCTATCATAAGAGGACAAAATAGGGAAAAGACAAGGAATGTATTTTTAAATTGTAATATATTTGGGGGTAGGTGAAACCCTAGTTTGTAGTGAATCTTGGCCACACAATGCAAATCAATCTTGGCCATTCATTTTTCTTTTTGAACACTATAAATAGGGGGTCTCCTCTCATTTTCAAGAGAGCGCTGAGTTGTTGTAAAGACATGCTATAGAAATTTTAATAGAAATTCATTGACTTTGGTGGATTCTTGAGTTTCTTTGTATGTTTCATGATTCATCTCCCATAGTTAGCTAATTTAGATAGATTTACTTTGTTGTTTCAGTTGGTTTTAGATTGCTTTGATAGACTAGTAAATATTGTTCAATGGTTGTGAAGATTTTTGTTGTGTTGATGCGTTTCTTTTCCATACTTTTTGTTGTTTGTTGATGGTGAATGGTTGTGTAAAGTTAGTCTGGGCATAAACTAAAGCTGCTACTAAACTTCTATCTTTTATTCATGCATGTTTATGGTGAATGAATGGTAGAACATTTGCAGTCCTTAGAAGCTAGCACAAGTTTCATAATACTGTGAGTTTTCTGGTTAAGTGAAATTCCATTTTAAGTTGTCCACTGTAGAACCTTCCATGATCACTATTTATTGCAGAATTGCAGATCCAAAGAACCTCTTCTCTTCCCTACCCTTTTTCTTTTTTTTAATAAGTGACCTATGCTAAGGGTCATTTCACATTGTAGAGCCAAATCTTAAGATAAAACAAGAGTTTATGATTGTTGTTCAAACCTGCAGCAAACTGCATTCTAACTTCCCATCTTAGGAACTCCATTTCAAGATTCATCTCGCATCCAACCCAAAATACATAAGTATGCCCTGTGATTACCAGAAAAATCACATCAAACATCAATTGAGAAATTCCATGCATGTCATGACCTGAGACCCAAGAGACCTTGGGGTAGTGATTGGTAACTTGCTTGTGAATTTCTACCTTTCAAGAGAGGTAGTGTGCCTATGCATTGCCTGTGTTGAGAAAGTGCTAAAACACCCATCAACAGTTCTCATCAAGAATGAGCATCTATCATAAAAAAAAATTATTATCTAATGGTTTTATTTTTTGATAAGAGGTTATGGAAGTAGGTATTGTATCAATAAATAGCTCTTCAAGGTTAGATGAATAGCTAGGTAGCTAATTGGTACATATTTGCTAGTTTTGATTTGGAGGTGCTATAGATTTATTTCCCTTGTCATTCATAATAGCCACCTGAATAATATTAGAGTCAACGAGGCCTTGCACTTGGTGCTTAAGATGCATACATTGCTCAATATCATGCCCAGGTTTTCAATGATATTGACAAATGACTTTCAGGTCATAAGGAGGTGGAGGTTTTGTAGTATCTACAAGATGAATAGGAGGAAGTTGAATCAAGTTATTGTTACACAGCTAAAACATAATAGAATGAAGAGATTCAAAAGGTTGGAAGAACTGTTGAGTCTTTGGTTTGAATTTACAGATTGTCGTAATAGAAGGTGTTGTAGCCACAACTTGTGCCTGAATATTGTTGGATGAAAATTTAATTTTGATAGTTTTTATTTAATTTCTTGAATGATTGATAATTTGGAGTAGAAACCTCAGATAGATTAATGAGAGTCTATGAGGAAAATCCCTCATACTGGCTAACTGATAGTTGGTAATCACAAAGAGTTGTGCAAAGATGTGTGAATGAAGGATATCACATCAATACTGTTTTATCTCAAATTGCGATTGTAGGTTTCTAATGAAAACCCATTACACATCAATATCCAAAAGGAAATATGGGATTTGAGAGAAGAGGAATTGGTAGAATATTATAAAATCAATCAACTTCTCCTTCATCCCTTTATGAATATGAACCAAATCGGTCAATGCGACTTGAGGTCCAATATTGGCTTGGAAATGTTAGAGGAATTGATTGAAAAGCCATTAAAATGAATGAATTTAGTTATTAGGTAATGAACAAAACCAATCCAAGGTCATGTCTTTTAATGACCGAGGAAAGAGCTTAGCTAATAGAGCATCCTCAAAGATAAAATCACTACATAGTATGGTAAAGGCTGGCACGTGGTAATTAGGATCTCCTTTTCCATTATATTTCTCAAAATGAGGTGTTTCAATATTTTATGGAATTAGAGTTTTTAGGATAGTGAATTACAATGGGCTACAAGTGTCGTATGATGGAGGATTATATTGGTATTGTATTTTATTCATATTCAATATTTTTTGTTGTAAAGAGCTCACATTTTGCAAGAGTTGGTTAATGATAGGACCAGTAGGTGTGAGAATGGGTATAATATGATGGAATAGATCTAGCAATAGGTGGATTGGTATTTTGGTAAGTGAATTGTGGATGAGCTTGGCTAACAACATGTTGGGAAACAACTCGATTGAAATTTTGAGAAGCAAATGAGAGGCCAGAGGAAGGTAAGATAAATTTGTATTAGATTATAGGATTTCCAAAGTTGTTGTTAACACTATTACCCAATTGTGTAATAATGGTTATAAAATAAGAAGTGAATGTTGGAATAGGATATGTCAACATGGATATCAACACATGCATCCCTATTTTGTTTTGCAGGGACATACTATTGATAATTTTCATGTAATTAGCTGATATCATAATGTTTGCATTCACTATGTGAGCTAGATTACATAGAACTTCCACACCTTATGAATCATTAAGTAACAATCTCCTAATATTCTCTATAAGAGGGAAAACCTCTCCAACCAAGTGTTTTTTACTCAAGAATTGTTGGAGACTAGCTAATTCCTTGTCTAGTTTCTAAATTTGAGCCTTAAGAACATAAGCCATAGAGTTATCAAACCCAATCTAAAATTATGAAGGGGTTGTAACTCGGAGATCATTAGCAAGCTAGGAATGGGATTTAAATATGATTGTGTTCCATATGTTATTGGGGTTGAAAGAGATAACAAACTCAATCTCAACACTAGAGCTATTCAAAGAATGGGAAGACATAATTTGATATTGATTAATATAATTCTTTAACCAAGTAATCAAATTAATGAATATATGTAATTAAATTAGAGGATATGCAAATTCAAGCTATGTAAGGTTCACTAAAATGTTTAGTGGTGAAAATAGGAGGGTCTAGACTAAATGGCTTAATCTAAATCAATCTTTCCACCCAAACATTGGAACACAAAATCAACCAAGGGGTTATGCTTGGTTGATGTCCTCAAGGGAGAGCCAAGTATGTTTGGTTAAATGGTTTTGGGTCTTTTGTTGTAAATGCAAGGATTTATGTGATAATGCAATGAATTAGGCTAGTATTGATGAAATTGACTAGATGTGACAAAATGCAAATGCTACAAAATAAATGGAAAAAAATATAAAGCAAATCTAAGAAGAAAATATAGAGAGAAACCTAGCACAATAAATTGAGATTGATTGTGGAGGACACCAGAGCATTGCATGAACACTAGCATGTTGTGTTTTAGTCTGAAAGATGCAAGAAATTAGGGTTTTTCTACTTGTACAAATTTGGTAGTTGTCTGATCACCTATGACAAGGAAAATTGAAAGTTAGTATACAAATATGCCTATATAATTAGAATAATCTAATCTCTTCATGAAAAAATATGAAAGAAAAGAGATAAAGTTTTGGGGTCTCCAAATAACTTGAGATGTTGAATCTTCCTTCCATGATAGCAACCTAGACACTTGTAAAATGGAAAGAGAAAAAGGGTTGTGTTGTATAGGGGCTTGCCTCAATCAAAACTCATGTTGTTGTTCCCACCTCCACAATAATAATGATGATGATAGAGAGTGTGTACTCACAAGGAGTAGAGGCTAAAAAAATAATAATATTAACAATAGTTACACAATGATAGATTTTACCATTCAAATCTGAAACCCTTGGCAAACCGATGTAGCAACACAAATCACACACAAGGAGGAAGAGGCTTCCTTGAGATCCTGCAAGTGTTAGTATACATGAAAATGATAATAACAATACATAAGTAACATCACTTGATGCTTGAGCATAAACTTGCTATAATAATGGAGTTCATTAGTTAGCAAATTACAAACTATTAATTGCTTGGATTATATCTCTAATCATTTTCTTTCTTGTTTTTTGTTTCTAACTTGCTCTAGACTAGTGAAGGATAGAAGATGTTACTTATATATGAGACCAAGCACATATCTAAGTAACCATTTGGGAGAGGCCAACAAACAAGGTCACATCATTAATCACAACAAGGCCAAATTTTGAATTCAAAAGTTCTGGCACATAGGCTAGGATGCTAGCACACCGCATTAGTGTCTAGGCATAATTTTCTCTCAAAGGACCCAATAATAGAAGAATTAATTGAGCTTTCTAAAAATCTGATAAAACAAATACATTGTAAACAAAATTAAACACACATATCAAACTGAGTACCAAACATAACATAAAATTATAAGCGATGACAATTTTCGATGCTACAATATCTATTACTAGAATTAGATATTAAAACATCCTAAATAAAACCAACAATTTAAAAAAAGTTAAATAATTTTATTTTCTTACCATTCAATTTAATTATTTAAAAATTTAATTAATTTAAATAAAGGCTTTATTTATTTAATTGATATCAAACTTTATGTAAATTAAGTTCTATATTATACTATACTTTTTGAAACTAAACATGTTATAATTTGACATGATTTTCATTAAACCTTGCTTGTTATAGAACATAATATAGGGGAATGCATGACATGGAGTTAAATCTTAATTACTCCAAAAGGTATGAGTGGAAAGTGGACAAAAATTAAGGGGATGATATGTGTTGAGAGTATAACTATATATGTTTTGAGAAAGATGTATACATTTAAAGTCCCTTAAAAGTGAGCATTTAGAGCATTTGAGATATGAACTTTGACATTTGAGATTTAGAGTTCCATAATAGTTGGTCTTTTGTGGCATATATGTTAATCTAAATACATATTTAGAAAATAAAGTATATTATTTCAATAGAGGTTATGACTATGATGTGATGTTTGATTATGTTGTAAATTATGATTTTATAGATTATTGAAGTAGATTTTTTAATATATCTTTTGGTGTTAATTTATATGTATATATTTTTATAAATTAATTTAAAGTAAAAAATAATTATCATATATAAATGGGCGAGTGTATTAAGATGGAGAAAATTTAGTCGTCAAAAGGGAGATTTATGTACATGTATATATACTATGTAAAATGAACATGAGTCATAATGTTATGCATTTTTAATGTCTTAATTCAAAATTTTAAGAACTTCATTCAAATTTAAAAGTTGGATGTTCTTTTTTATTCAACAAAAGCAAAAAAAATTGAACTTCATCCTCATCATATTTACACGGTTTACAATAAAATTTTATGGAATCATCACTAAAATGGCAAGCTACATTTTAGGTTTCTAGCTATGTGGTTTTTTAATATTTTAAATATTGTAAGATAGTATTTCTATTTTCTTTGAAATGTCTTCATATTTCTCAAATACTTATGCATTGATTTTTCTTTATAACTTTTCATTTGCTTATCTAATTTTTTTTTAAAATATAGGGTTGTTTTATGATCTATTCTATACATATTAAAAAAATAACATATTTGATTATTTTTGTGCAAGTTATGTGACATGCATGTTTATTGATGCAATTTTTATGATGCATCCACTTCAAAAAATCATTAAAAATTAATTAAAAATATAAAACATATACAACTTTTAGTACTCACTCGTGACTATATTAGGACATTGAAATGCCCTATGTTTGTCAACTCTACATTTAAAACAAGTTACTTTGAACAATGTTCCACCTCCTCTACTATATCTCCCTCTACCCTTTGGAATCTATCTAATCTTTCATTGGTATGCATTTTCACCTCCTACTTTAGTATCTTCATTATGGTGTCCTCTACCATCATTTTAATGCCTTCTTTGCTATAATCTATATCATCTCTTCTTTGCCTTTTCTACCTCATTTTAAATCTCTTATTCAACTTGCCCTACCTTCAGGGTAAACTTGTATGTTTACTCAATAGTCTACAACCTGCTTAATTCTTCTTGAACAAATTTTCAAGGCAATTTAATATAATATTGTAGCATCATAAATTGTCACCCTTGACAATTTCACACTATTTTTTTCTCCCTCCTATGTGCATGGATCTAATTGTGTTCCTAATTTCTTAAATTATGTGTTCTATGGCCCATTTTAACATTTATCAAGAAATTGAATGCATAAAATCGAACTAAACATTTAATATTTTGCTCTAGACACTTTACACCCCACAAAATAGGGTTGGGACAAGGGCACCCCACATGACTTTGTTCCCCATTTTGGATCCAATTTTAATATGTCGAAGTTTGCACTTTATTATTTGAATTTCAAATATCAAATGTCAGCTATTGGAATTTAATTTGTGGGAATTAGATTAATTGTGTATAAATGCCTAATCATTGCATCATTTGAAAACTAGTTGGAATCATCTATCAAGAATTGGGAACCAAGAGCATTATCAAGCAATTATTATCAAGTCAAGAGTAGTCAAGAGCAAGATTATTGCAACATTTCATTGTCAAAGAATCATGTCAAGTTTTTATGTGACTTTGTTGATGTTTATGCATATATTTCGTTTGTGAGGACTAACCCTTATAGGTCTTCAAAGCAATCCAATCCAATTTGCAATCAACCCTTGAAGAGATTCGCATGGATTTAGTCCTTCAAGGAATCAAATCTTAGTGGTGAGTTGCAGTCCCTTGTTGATTCATCATTCATTTGTCATTTGGGATCTATCCCTTAAAAGGATAAGCTCTATTTTATCAATTTTACCATTGTGGAGTTGGAAACACAACCATGGGGTTTGACTAAGGTAAACCCCTATATGGCACAACCCTTCCTCTCTTCGAATGTGCAGGATATAGATTTGAAGAAGATTGGAGGAAGATTGAAGAGCTTTTTATCATTGTTGGATTCAAACCCTACAACTTGGAAAGATACAAAAACTCAATTATCTTGACAATCGACGAAGATCCGATAGTGGAATTTGGAAGGAAGAAGCCTCTGATCAAACACCCAAGGACTGTGAAGACAGATTTCAATTTTAGTTATAGGGACATATTTCTATTTTTTTCCTCTCGCATACCTACTATTAAACAAAATATTATGTTGAATAGTAAAATTTATTATTTACATAAATAAAAGATTGTGAACTTCCTTACTAATAACCAAACCCTTTATCAATATACAATATTTAAGCAAATGAAAAGCAATTAAACGCATCAATATAAAATTGAAGCTATACTATAATATTCTTTACACTTTTATATGTAAGAACTTTAGGATATAAAATTTCACTATGTAATGATAATTAATCATCAATGGCTATGCCAAAATAAACAAATAAAAAATTATTAGAACACAAGGTCTAGCAATATGTCATTGCGTATCTCATAGTTACACACTTCTTATTCATAACCAATGACATGGAAAAAAAAATTCATCATTTTTTTTGGATTTGTTCTCCTAATATAGAAAAAAGGAAACTTCTATATTTAGGTGATGTTTGTTCCATCACAATAACTTTATATTATGATTATGATTACTTTAAAGGCAAGTGCATAACACGTTACCATATAAAACAATATTTTCTCTTCGATAATAGGAAAGAACACGTTTGAACATATTTAAATATTTTCAACTTTCTACATGATAAAATTCATTGAATATGGTTTGAGATAATAGAAATATGCATACTTTGAATATTACCATTGATTTTTAATAATTAATAGACATTTTATATAAATTTTGATTTTTATAAGACATTACAGGAGTCATGTTCAAAAATTCTAGAAGTTTCTTCTAACATTTGTGTGGAAAAGTCATTGAATGGAGAAAAAAAGTACTAGAAAGGAAAAATGTGAATAGCTCAATAAATAATAATTTAAAATTAATAATCATAAATAATGAAAATTTTGAGTTTTTATGTGTCATGAATCTCTACCAATTGAATTATACTATCTCTAAAATTTAATAATTGTCAAGAGATATTTTAATTTTAAATATATGACATTACATTGCATCAAATAGTTCTTTTATAAATGAAAGGGTCCAATTGGTATTTGCACCTGTAAAAAAAAAAAAATTCAACTGGGAGTTACCACCTCATAATTTGATTTTGCTTACCCACAAAATAAATAAATAAATAGTTCTTTTATAATAGTATTATATTTTAAGTAAAATTATATTATGATAATATTTTTTAACATAATAAAAATATTGGATTGAAATTTGTTGTGTTATTATGTATTTAGACACCTAAAAATAGCTAGTGCATTTTTATCATATCGTTTCATCATTATTCTTATCATTTCTTCTATCTATATTAATTCTAACATTTTCCTCTTTTCATCCATAATAATTAAATTACTTATTTAGTTATCTTAATCTTTTTATCATATCTATATTCATCTCTTATCAAATTCCCTTTAACATTAATTAAAATTAAATTCAAATTTATCTTTGGTCCTCTATAATTAAATAGTTTTCAAAAATTATTTAATTAGCTAACACTTCTCTTTTAAATAAATTTAAAATAGTTTATTTAAATTAAATATTTTCTTCTATAATTAAATAATTTCTAAAAAAATTTAATTAGTTAACACTCTTCTTTTAAATAAATTAAAAATAATTTATTTAAATTAAATATTTTTCTCTATAATTAAATAATTTTAAAAAAATAGCTAACACCCATCTTGTAAATAAATTAAAAAATATTTTATTTAAACTGAACTTTTTCTTCAAAATTTGGGTCTTTACCCTATTTTGAATTTTTATATCCATTGATCTTACAAATCAATCTCTGCCATTGATCAAATGTCAAGTGAAACATATAAATAAGAAGCTTTCATTTCATTCAAACCCCCTAAGACTTTTATTGTAAAAAATTTCTCTAACACTCTTATCACTATCAAGTATTCAAGTGTTCAAGCATTATCATTGTCATTCATCAAGCATATGTATCATTTATCTTTGAGCATTTATCATTATCATTACATCATATTATTATTGTTTTTATAGTTTGTTGCTTTGAAGAGATACCATGTTAGAATTGTAAAAAACACAAGTCACAAGATCAAACAACAAACAAAGACACCTTCCACGTAAGAGATCTACAAACAATATATGCAATATTCCTCAACAAGAAAAAGCTACAACAATGAACCTCAAGAATCTTCAAGGAAAACAAAAGTCCTCAAAGGTTGAGAGTTCAAGAGTAAATTTCCAGATTCCAAGTGATAATACAATGAGGCTTGAGTGTTATATAGGAGCAAAACCCTAAAAGCATTTAAAAGCACTGCTAAGTTAAGCTTAAGTGCATGAGAACAAATTAGACTAATAATTAATTAAAGACTAATGAATGATGAATCTAACACTATATTCTAAGCCAAGATAATGAACTTTATTGTGTGATCATGAGAGTGTGAGTTTTGCATTGTTGATATTTGTGATTCACATTTTCAACGAGCATTTTCAAGCATTATCATTGTCATTTATCAAACATATGTATTATTTATCTTTTATCGTTTATTATTATCATTGCATCATATCATTATTGTTCTTTTATAGTTTATTACTTTGAAGAGAAACCAACAATAAAACAAATTAAGATCTTAGCTATGATGACTTTTCTTGTTATCTAAATTCTATATTCTGAGCCAAGATCTTGAACTTCATCATGTGATTGTGAGAGTGTGAGTTTTACATTGTTGATATTTGTGATTCACATTTTTATCAATCACTATCATTATCATTTATCAAGCATAGGTATCATCTATCTTTGAACATTTATCATTATCATTGCATCATATCATTATTATTCTTTCATAGTTTGTTACTTTGAAGAGCAACCAATAATGAAGCAAATCAATATCTTAACTATGATGACTTTTCTTGTTATATCTAAATTCTATATTTTGAGCCAAGATCTTAAACTTCATTGTGTGATTGTGAGAGTGTGAGTTTTGCATTGTTGATATTTGTGATTCACATTTTCATCAAACATTTTCAAGAATTATCAAGCATTATCATTGTCATTTATCAAGCATAGGTATCATCTATCTTTGAGCATTTATCATTATCATTGCATCATATCATTATTGTTCTTTCATAGTTTGTTACTTTGAAGAGCAACCAACAATGAAGCAAATCAATATCTTATGTATGATGACTTTGCTTGTTAGTTTTAAATTCTAGCACAAAGAGGAACCTCCCACCTCCAAGCATAACTCAAATTTACATACTCTTAGCACAACATATTATGCAATATAGCAAATCTAACATAATAAAACTCATATAAATTCATTTCATTTTTAGCAATGACAACAATTACATAAATCGGCAAATTAAACTTATTACATTAGCCATCCATGGCTTCTCACACACATTATCATTCTCACATTCCTCACTCTCAAATCTACAACATAAAAAGATTGCTTCACAACTCTTCAAACTCTGTGTTGGACGTTTTTCCTCTTGTAGGCATCAAAAATCCTCTTTTTCTTCAATATTTTTTCTTCTATTTACTAAAAACTTGTTGTTTGGGTCATCTTCTCCATTATGGCTGCCTTTTTCTCTTACAAATTTGTCTTTTAAAATTTTTCTCATTGTTGTAACATCCCACCCTTTTTTTGAACACATGAGAGTAATGTTTTTCTCCTCAAAAATGGCATACCAATCAATGCATTTTTCGTTACAAAATATCATGGATTCCTTTTCTCAATTTGGCACCATACTCAATAACTATTCTTAATTGAATTTCAGTTATAAATTCATTAAGAATAAGTCCAATAATAAACTTCTAGAGGAGCATGACAATGAATATTAAAATTGATTTTATGCAAGTTACCATTGGGTGCCAATAATTGATGTAAAATTTAATTTTTGCATAACTTTTTATAAGAAGCTCATATTCACCTAAAAAGTTTCCAAGATGCATATAATGTCATTTCAAACCTTTCCACCAAACCATTTTTCTCTAGCTCTTAAAATAATTTGAAAATTAATTGTTTTTGTGGCTAGCTAGGATAAAATTTATGCTTTTAAATTCTCCCAATCCATGAGGAATTTCGTCATGAAACCTTCACCACATTGTGTTAAATTTGACCAATAATATTTATTTAAAATTATTTCAATCCAAATCTTACAGATTTTTTTAAGCAATTATTTCTGTAAAATTGCCTTGCGGAGCCTTAAAATAACAATTTGGCGAAAACTTGAATATTACAATTTTGACTGAAAATTTGAATTTTTGTTTTGAGAGATGCCATGAACAACCAAAACAAGCCAAAATGAAATAAAACAACTAACAAATATTTTTGGGTGATGTTGATTGCCTATGGACTCGGATGCTCCTACATCAAATTCTATATTATGAGTCAAGATCTTGAAATTCATTGCATTATTGTGAGAATGTGAGTTTTGCATTGTTGATATTTGTGAATCACATTTTCATCATCCACATTTTGGCATACTTGGTGGGATCCACATCCCTATTAGATCTTTATTTTTTAAGGTTTTGCTAACCTTATCTTGCCTTTTTTATCTCTTTTATGCAAAAAAATATTAATTTGGAGCTAACTTTTATAGGTTGAAGGCAAGACCCTTAGGATTTTCAAAGATTTTATCATATCTTTCAAACGGATGCAAATTTTTTACATATTTTTTACTAATGATCTCAAGATGTTTCAATAAAATAATTAGGTTTAGATCATCAATATTTAGTGAGTTATTGGCATTTTAAGGTTTTTCATAAATCTAAATTTTAGGTCACAAATCAATGAATTTTAAAAAAATATTTACATTTTTGGAAAGCTCTCAAAAATTGAAAAGGGTTTGTTTTTGGTATTTTAATTTTGGAGATTAAAATAATGATGAAATTATCAAATAAGGAAAAACCCTAATTTTCATGTATTTTATCATATCTTTCAAAATGCTTAGAATTTTTCTAAATTTTGTTAGTGAAGATTAGGGATCATCTCAGAAGGCTACAATTAAAAAATCAGATTCAAATCAAACAATATTTGGTGAGTTATTGTCATTTTAGATTTTTTCATAAATTTGGTTTTAAAGTCATAAATCAACATTTTTTGAAAAAAATATGTTTCTAGGAAGCTCTTAGAAATTAAATAGGGGTCTATTCTTTGTATTTTAATTTTTGAGGTTGAAATAGTGACGAAAAATCAAATCTTTAGAAATTAGGTTTTCACCATAAATCTTCTTTTTAGGGCACAAATTAAGGATTTTTTCAGTTCTTTACATTTTTAATTTTGGAGCTGAAAAAATTGCAAAATAATTGGATCAAGTTTAATAGGACTTAATTTCCAAATGTTTCTTGGGAAAATTTTCTTAATTGTAACGATATCAACAATATCCTTGAAGAACCTATTATCCAAAAATAATGGAAAAACCTTGTTGTTCCAGAAAGGGAAATACCCTCTAGCTCTCCTATTGTGTTACCTACCCACAACACAAGAGAGCTAGAGGAGAAGGGCTTGTAGGAAACACAACTTGTAGCCTCTACTAAGCAACCTATAGTAGAGAATAAACAAGAAATCCCTATTTCTAAAAAAACAAAAAAGGCAAGAAAAGGAAAAGTGGAGCCTCTTCTTCTGCACCTGCAAAAGTGAAGAAGAGACCATCACAACCCAAGATGCGATCACATTGCCTAAAGATAAAAGGGGCCATGAGAGGATCAATTAAAAAGTAGGAAGATGATGTTGTAATGGTAGAAACATATAAAGATTCAGTGGAGAATACCTCTAGTGATAAGGTAAAGGCACCTATTGTACAACCTTGGTATTTTACTAGTACCTTTGAATTTGATTTAGAGGATATTTTTGTGGAAACGAAAATGAGAAGGAGATCCCCAAGAAGCCCTATTTCAGAGGGTTTTGAATACACAAGAGCAACAAGGGATGAACAGTTTTTGGAAAAAGATGAAATTTTTATTGAACAAAGAAATATTAGAAAATAGTTGTAGGAAGAAATGGAAAGAATAAAACAATTTGAAGAATTGTTAAAAACTTATTAGCAAAAGGATAGTGAGCAGGATTCTAGGATCAAGGAATTGGAGGAGAAGCTCTATAAGTTTGAGCATGGGTCTAAATTGTTGGTGCAATTAATTATTTAATTACACTTGCATAACTTTACTAAGGTAATATTTTAATTCCTAGGTTTATTATTGTCATCCTTATCTTGTTGAACTATCTTGTTGCTCAAGATAAGATTAGGGTTATGCATACTTTGCTTTTATAAAGCAAATCATCTCATGTAATTATGAATTCCCGAATAATATTATTTGCACATCTTTATGCAAAGCTCTACTTTTTATTTTCTTTTCTCTTTTGTGGAAGGTTTTTTGGTTTACATGTCTGATCTTGGTTTCTAACATAAATTGGAGGTACTTGCACAACTTTCTATGGTTGAAGTAGGGACAAAAAAAACTTGTATCTCAAGGCCCAATTGCTTAGGTCTAAACCCCCACTGGGCCAACTGTGGTGTCCTTGGGTGTTGAATTGCGGAAAAGAACCCAAGATTTCTCTCAAAAGAAGAAGGATTGGGAGAAAGAGAAAGATAAATCAATATCCAATCACACCAAGGCACTTGAACAATAGGAGACAACAGTGAAAAAGATGAAAGTAAAAATTGAGATGATGACAGATAAAATAAGGAAGTTGCTGAAATGTAGGCTACCTACAAGGGTTTATGCATTGCTTTTGCAAGAAAACTATTTGTTTTTTCAATTCAGCTAGTTGATTAGTGATATGCCTATTTCCATGAACATAAAATTTGTGTTTTTAGATACTTTCTTTAATTTTACACTAGACATGTAGGACTAGTTATGTGAGTTCTACTTACATAATTATGTTCTCCCTTATGAGACTGAATGGAATCCACTAATGTTTGTGGGAGACCTTCAAATAAGAGCTTGGGCCTCCTACATTAGAAATGAGCACCAAAGGGGAATAATCCTACAAGGGGTACCAAGAAACAAAAAATTCATTGCCCTAAATCTCAAAAAAGAATTAGTGAATCCAAATGTGATCATTGACCAATGGTTGGACCTCCTAGATTATAATGGAGTTGAAGAAATAATAATGAATTGTAGGTGTGATAGGTCGAATGTGGCGTTAGAAATGAGCTACAGTAAAAAAAGTGCAAATAAACAACTAAAACAACCTACACCTCAAGATTAGCCTATAAGTTGGAAACAACACAAGACAAAAGCAACAAAATGGAACTCTATACTTTGCGTCGAATCGATCTTTGATGTGTATGCTCCTTGGATGGCACAAGATGCAAGCTAAGTGATGTTGTGAGGATGAGTGCAAGTGGATGAAAACAAGAAAATGGCTAAGTATAAGTTGAGAAACAAAATTGCAAGAGTTTGGCTAGCAAAATGATCTCTCCAAAATGAGAGAAAAGAGGGGGTATTTATAGGAATTTTGAGAATTCCTAGAAGAGATGGATGGCCAAGATTGAGCCACCAAATGTCAAGATGTAGGGCTAAGGTGAGTTGAGAACTCACAAGCCCTC
>VDFB02138007.1:0-12603 GCA_007258455.2 Sequoia sempervirens
TGGGAAGAAGGATTTCATACTTGATTCACCACCATGTCCAATATACTTGTTGAGCTCAAGCCATATTTTCCACCTTTGCTTGGCCACCTGACAATTTAAACATCCTTTAGATGTGGACCATGATCATTTACATTGGTTGCAAAAGTCTAGAGCATTGAGATAGTTATTATGCGCACCTATCATGATCCATGTGAGTTGTTTAGAGTTGTCAAGGGTGGACAACATGTAGAATAGCTTGTTGGAGTGAAAATGACATTGAGAGGGAGAGGGGAGGGTGAATTAGTGTCTTAACAGATTTGACCAATTTTTAAAAAATTTAAACCATAGCTCAGATTTGATCTCAATATTACTCTGATTAATGCATTCATGAGTTGAATGTAATCATTCATAAACAAAATTGAGAAAAGTAAAAACCAAACAGTGAATAGAAACAGTAATAACTCAGTAAAGCAGTGAGACCACAAAAGAACAAAGAGTCACAAGATTTTGTCGAGTGGAAAACCCTCCTGGGGTATAAAAACCACTCCCGATATGCCTTGCAGGCTTAATCTTTTAATCAACTGTTCACAATGCCTTATAGGCTAATTTTTGAGCACCTACTCAAGGAGCACCAACCCCTCATTTAGAGATATCAATCTCAAGGAGTACCAACCCCTCAAATTATTTTCTGAACAATAATTATATCAGAGGATCTCTCTGTTTTCAAGTAAGCTCATAAAACTCAGTTTTCTCATCTACCTAATACCCTAAGAATCCAAATGTTGAATCATTAAAATATTACATAGAGAAGAATTACAATATATCTCTGCATCTTTGTTTATCAGATTTTTCTGCAGAGTTTTTCAATACATTTCTTGATACAGCCAAAGAACAAAGTTTCAGAATTACAACCAGAAGTATTACAGTGTTCACAACACTGTTTTTTTATACATCTTTTCAAGTATGTAGTCTTCAAAGAAATTTGAGGTCAAAGGAGAGCTGAAACCTCCTTTCTATTTTCAGGAAAAGGATGCCAGATAATAAATGTCTGCAAGAGTAAGGCCTGTGCAATAGGCTGTAACAACTTTGACTGGTTTATCAATGCTTTGACAAGAATAAGTCACAAAGCTTCTTCAAATCTGCACTTACTATTACAAAACCCTAATCAAATGCAATAATCTTCGATAGAAACAAATTTTTTGGAATACCCAAATGATCAAACATATATTTCTGAATACCCAACAGGCTGAAACTTTAATTTCTGCGCTGAAAGAAGAGATTTCAAATTGTAACTGATAGATTCTTCATCAAGCATGACTACCCATTGTCAGAAACTCATTAACCCTCAAAGAAAAAATGATTGGACAACTTTTAAGAGTCATCAAAAACGGTTTTGAGGTAATGCAAACGTGCTGTCAACAAGATTCCCAATACACAAATATTCATTTTAATATTGCAGCTGAAAGATAACTGAAAAACGAATAAAGCCAAGATTTTCAGATATCATATACCCACTAATTTCCTCATTATTATAAGCCCATAAACAATCTCAGCTGTAACTTCAATATAATAATTTCTGACAGTCAAAAGATGCCAATACTTGCTGATTCGCACTTGAAAAGACCAGAAACTTATCATTTTCTGAGAGCAGCCATTTAAAGACAAAGGAGTTACTTGATAAAGATGAGAGTAACTGAAATATGCGACCATAAGAGAGGCATTTACCAACCAGCATGATGAGCCATCGAAACTTCTTCCTTCTTTGAGCTTCTGACCAATCATACTCAACAACCAAGCAGAATATCCTCCCTAATACAGCCGTTACAGCAGGCAAGGTAAAGAAAGATGTCTGATTCCAATCCATCATGGCGGCGGCATGGCTAGGGTTCCATACCCAGCCATAAAGAAAGCATAATGAAAAATGCATTTTGCCCTATTCTTGTCAACAAGTCAAAGCATTCGAAGACTTTATTAAAATATAAAGTGATTTGAAGTCCAAATTCAAAAAAAATAATGATAATCAACTCAGAAAATTATTGAGTATGCTGTCCCAAAGATGCCGACCACTTCATTATGTCTTAATCATGTTATCAACACGTGATAAATAATAATCAAGCTGAGCCAAGGTGGCATAAGTTTCATACCACTCTTCATTGAGAAATCACCATTCGCAGCCTTCACTTGGTTTTGGTTAGTATTTTGAAGATTTGTTTTACATTAAATATGATTTTGTAGAAGTCATATTTATCGCAATTCTTTTAATGATCAATTTTGGGAATAATTTGGTCGATATACCATTGGTAAATGATTTTATTTGAAGTCATATTTTATGTGCATTCTTTAAAGGTCATTTAAAATGACATGGCTTTGTCATGATGCGAATTTTGTTGGAAGCTCCACTTGGTGGTTACATAGTGGTCAACATTTTGGAATGACTTCAAGTCAGCAAGGTCTTGGTCGACTTCTTTGCATATAACTAAGGCATGCCAAGATAAAACTGAACAAGAAAGCATTGATGATTCAAATGCAACAATAACCAAACTGTCTGAACAAAACCAGAGAATCGAAGCATTGAACCAAATATGTGCCATGATCATCAATAAAATACCAACTCAAATATATATTTTTTTTGATCGGTAAACGCTTTTGACTGGAGCTATGAACCAGTGGGGTCACAATGGGGGACCCCATCCCCAATTTTTTGTCTCATGCAGTTGCCTCTTTTCTTCCTCCTATCGCCCGTCCTCCTTTCTCCATTCTTCCCGCCTCCCTTCTTCTTGTCTCCCTTCCTCCTGTCTGCCTCTTCCTCCCTTCCTCAGTTCTTCTTCCTCCATCCTCCATTCTCCCTTTTTTTCTCCTCGTCTCCCGTCCTCTGTCTGCCCCTTCCTTCCTCCGTACTTCTTCTTCCTCGACTCCTTCCTCCGGTTTTTTCCTTTCCTCTCGTCTGTCTCTCCTTCTCCCGTTCTCCTTCTCTCCCGTCATCCTTTTTCTTCCTTCCTTCCTTCCTCCGTTCTCCTCACTCCCGGCTGCTTCTCCCATCTCCCGTTCTCCTTCTCTCCCGTCATCCATTCTTCCTTCCTCCGTTCTCCTCACGCCTCCACCTCCCGTCTCTTCTGCCCTCCGTTCACCTGCCTCCCGCCTCCACCTCCCGTCAACCGTCTGCATCCTCCGGCATCTATCACCCGTCCTCTGATCTCCCATCCTCCAACAGCCTCGACCCGTCCAGCCTCCATTTGTCTCCTGCGCAGTATCCACCCTGGCAATCGTTCCCCTGCACCTGCCACGGGATCTTTTTACATCCATCATTCCTCCTTCCTTCGTGCGCTGAGGAGGGCCTCGAACCTATGACGCCCTATCAACAGGGCCCGTGACTTAACCGTCACGCTGCGGGGTGAACCCCTTAAAATTTAATATTAAGGTTTGGGCCTTGGTTGTTGGCACTACAGGCAAGAAGCCCCACCAATTCACCAAGGAGCCTCCCCTTAATATGAGGGTAAACAACAAACTCCATTGTTGACACGGTAGAGAGTGACCCCGTGAGGTTTGAACCTTGGTTGTTGGCTCTACAGGCAAGAAGCCCCACCATTTCACCAAAGGGTCGCCCCCAAATACCAACTCAAATATTACTGAGCAACCCATGAATAAATATACCTGAATGAGTGAAGACCAAGATCATAAATCTGAAACTGCAAAGAGTCCTGAAACTGAAAACCAATACCTCAAACCAATTTCTTGTACAAATAAGATAACCTGTATCTGCAAGAAGCTCAAACTGATTAGAACAAGAAGATATGAAAATTCCGAATGTAAACTGAATCTAAATGTAACCCAAGGCCATAAAACTGTCTACTGTCCACTGATAGCCAGAACATGAAATAAACCAAGAACAAGCCAGAACAAAGCCATATTATCAATTTGTTCATCAAATCTGGACCATGATCATCTGAAAGAGATTTTGTCATCAAGGACAAACTATTTGACACAACTGAGATCCAACACAGCTAAGTGGCATAACCTATAACAACTTTAGACTTAGTTTTTATAGGGGTTTGAAGCTTCTTGAAAAGGGGAGAATGATCCAAGCGTAACCTTGATTGCTTATGTCCTATCTTTTCCAATGCTAGCCACATTGCAAATTCACTTGTCACTATTGCATGGTGCCAATAGCATTGCCACAGATTAGAGAAAACATTTTGTGCAGTGTAAGATCCCCTATCAATTTGCACTTGATTTTTTTTGCACTTTTCCCAATGTTTAGAGGATAGACATTTTTTCAAACAGTTTATCTGTATTCCCTCATGAAGAGTTTTTGACTGTAATTGTTTGCTCATATGTTTAATTGATTTGGAAAGTATTTGCATTGCATAAACATTGCAAATCATTCATAAATCTCAAGACATTATACCAAACAATTATCATTCATTCAATTGGACTGAAAATAACAAATGATGGATTGCTGTTCACAATTACAGAGATGGAATAGTTTCTTTTTAACCTTTTAATGGAAGATTTAAATGTTTAGTCAGCTGTGATAAATCTTTGACACCCTGCTGTTCATAAATTTTAGTCCGGAATTCACACAACCCAAGAAATGAAAATCGCCCCACAAATAAAGACCAAGTCAGCCCACAAATCTGCTACAAACTGTCACAACCAACAATCTATTAATCAAAAATCTGTTCTAACAATCATTCCTAGTGTAATGTCCCTTCCTTAGGCAGCTCAGACTATAGTGGTGGTTGGCCTACTATTAGGGTTCCCGTAGGTTAGCAAAATGGTTAGGGGGACCCAATTGAAGGATGCGGAGCTTAGCTGGGGGGGCTTTATGAGTCTTTCTGTTTGGAGTTCAGTTGATGAATCCAGAGATAAATTGGAAATATTAAAGTTTGCTTTTAATGGAATAGTAAAACGTGAATAGTAACAGACAATTATAAGAGGAATAGTGAAAAGTGCCCCCATCCTAGCAATTCAAGTTGTTTTTAAAATGTGGCCCTTTCTTTTGATGATGAAAAGACCCTTGAGGAGGAATATTTTATTATTTTTTTAAAAAAAGCTCATGGAGGTTATAAAGCTAAGTGTTGGGCTTCTATTTTGGCATTCTATTGTCATTTTCATATCAACATTTGCAGGTGGAGCTCTGGAGAAGGGTTTCAGCAGTGTTTCAACCTTTTGGGAATGAAAAATCTCAAAGGCTATCGTGAATTAGACAAGAACCTAGTTCACCTTTGAGGAGGGCCTATGTTGGGTCTTCGTTTGGGCTTCATTGGAGGAGTTTCAGGTAGTTATTTTTCAAATTTGAGTTTGCAGCAGTGTTATATCATCATACTTCTTCAGATCAAAGGTTGCCATTGATAGATTGAACCTCTCCCAGGCCAACACTATCACATATTTGCATTCTACTTGCTAGCAGCAGGCAACTAGGGTTTTTGGAGGTCAGATTTGTCAATTTGGAGAGTAGATTTATGGATTTTGGTGACTGATTTTGCTAGCCGTACCATCTATGTTGCTGCTAGGGTTTGGACATAATATTGGAGGAGTAGATCTGATTTGTAATCCTGTATTTCACTGGAATTTATCAATAACATTCAATTGCAAGTTAGCATTGGACTTCGGGTATGACTAGTTGATGAATGGTGTTCCTAAATTTTTAATTTTACAATTTTATGCATTGTTGTTTGAAATCAGAAAAATTATAAGTTTATTTTAGTTTAATTCCTTTGTATCTCAAAAGAAAATTGCATTCATATTTGGTAAAACTCAAAAGTCAAACAAAAAATCTGAAAAAATGCAAAAACAAAACAAAAACAAAAACCTACCTATTCGTTGGTCAAAGGCTTTGAAAAGAGAAAACTCAAAAAATCAGATTAGATTTCGGTTGGGGATCTTTCAGTGGTATCAGAGCCTGGATTCTACCAGCCTGTTGGGTGAATTCAAGTTGTGTATACTACAGTGGATTGGTTTCCAGTTTGGACAGTGAGATAGGTCATCATGGCAGGGTTGTTTAGCAATAAACAAGCATGGAAAGAATTCGAACAAACACAACACAAGATCAATCATAAATTGCAACATGTTGAGGATTCCCTTTCGAGGAAAATTAGACACACTACTGGTTCATATCCATCTACAAGAGCAGCTAAGAGTTCTCATGCTTCACCCACAAATAAAGCAATTATGGCCAGCTATGACAAGTATCGCTCTCTTCCTCAAAAGATACAATACATGCTTTCTTTCACACAATTCTTGGGAATATCGGATGAGGATGAGGATGATTCGAAGTTTTCAAGTCCATATCAACAGCAAAAGAAGAAAGAAATATCAAAAGATAGTAAAGAGGCCACTGGAAAAGGTGAGAGTTTAATGTGCAAGACCAAGGAAAAGAAGAAACACTTGTTTGTAGTTTGTAGCCTACAAGTGATCACAATGAATGCGAAAATCAATCATCATGTGGGAGTCCTAAAGAAGAAATAACTTTGGATCAAAGGGAGATACATAGCACACCATTGAGCCATCATGTTGATCACAAAGTGGAAGGGCTTACAATCACGGGTCATCCCATTAGAGGTGTTGAAAACATGACACCAAGGTTTGACAACTATTCTGATTTTTGCAACAACAGTTCTAGTCATGTAGTAGCATGCATTTCACATGAAGGGGATGATGTTGTTGAGTCCTCCTATGATGATACTCAAGTTGAGAGTGCTACACATGAGTTCTATATTGTGGATTCAAACCACAAAAGTCCTGATTTTATTCACCACACTATGGAAGATGTTATAAGGATACAAGGGTTGTGTGATGGGTGGTCACTAAGAGCTAAGAAAGCCAAAATGCTTGCTGCCCAAGCAAGACAACACTTGCATGAGGTCAAGGAAAGATGCAATCAGCTTGATAGTGCAAGAAGACAGAGAGAATCATACATTAGGTCCTTATTTCTTCCAAGGGAAGAATGTGTGGATGATGGGCATACAAGTGAAGAGCTTCTTGAGGTAAGCCCACAAGAAGAGCATGCTGAGTTGTGTGATGAAGAAAGGAGGTATCATACAGGAGTTTCGGTTTGGTCCAGTTTGCATTACGAAGTTTATGACTTCCCTTTTTTAGAGAGCCCCTTGAAGGCTCAAAACAATGATGATAATTCATACACATTTGTTGGGCCAGCCACAAGTGATATGTCCATGTATGTGCAATGGAATATATTTGAATTCATTTCGGTTATTCATCCATCTTCTACAGTGAAAGGACAATTGTTAAGATCTTATGAAGCATTTTGTTTTAAAAAGTTGAACAAAGAGACTAAGAGGTTGCTTACTAAAAAGATCTTGCATTTTGATAATGTTTGGTTTGTCCAAGACTTCAACAAAATGGAGTTGGAGTTTATGGCTGATGGTAAGAAAATTGTGCTTAAAGCTCTTTCAGATGGTGGGCCTATAGAAGCATGTTCAAGTGGTAAAGTTAGAAGCATAATGGAAATAGTGTGCATTGGCAACTATTCTATCTTATTTTACAAAGTTTTTAGTGTGGGTCAACTTTGTTAGCAACGAAGATGGCTCACCATGCTTTATTTAGAGGCTAAGCTTCCGCACTTCTCAAACTCAATGCAATTGAGACAATTGCTTTTTAAGGTGGTGTGAATGATTGATGTGAGTTCTCCATTTATACTCTAGCAAGTGTTGTTGTCTCTCTCCTTAAAAGGGATGGAGCTCTCAATTTGACTCTAAGGTAGTGCTCTTGTGTGATGTAGGGCAAGGCCCTTTGAATTGGCTTTGTAGTACACTTTGCTTCTGAATTCACAACGCACTTCACAATATACATGGTAGCTCACTTTCTAGCCTACTTTGCAATTAACTTCATAATGTATTCTATAGCTTCAAGAAGGAATTTGCAAACTACACCTTTAGTTTGTGAGGCCCTATCAACACTACATGACAAGCGAAGTCACCGAGGGAGTCAAAGACATAATTGACACTTTGTCTTCTCCATCTAGCAATGACCAAGGAATAAGGATGGAATAATTTGTGTAGCCGTTTATTCCTTAAACTAGTTGCAATTATATATTCTTGTTCTCCTCATTTGTATGCACATGCATAGTTAGCATAGGCATAGCAAGAAAGATAAACAACCATACATCTACCTTGATAGCATGTCATTTACATAATGGATAAACTAATATACTTTTCTATTTCAGTTCTCTTATGTTTCCTATGATTTATTTTATGCATGCTATTTGTCATCTTTGAGTCGTTGGTTCAAGTATCATTTCTACATATAACACATCTAAACTTGTGTAGATCAAGTGTTGTTCATTGGACATCTCCTTAGGTTTGGATCATATAGGGCCACACTATGTATTTTATAATTTGTTGTTGTGTGTGTATTTTATAAATTGTTGCATGCTTGCATGTGCGTGTGTGTGTGCACGCACGTTCATGCATGCACATGTTTGCATGCACTCATGTAATATGTATTCACAACCCCATAGATGTCACTAAAAGGTTGGGAAAATTTTGATATCCCAGGCATACATTCTAGATCTTGTGGTCTCTAAAACTTGGGAATCATAGGAAACAATATTTTGGCTTAAGTTGGACCAAAAAAATCATAGATCATTCCTCTTTTCTTCATGGTTGGGGCAAAGCCCCTCATGACCTAGAAACAATAGGTTTCAGACTACTATGTATGGGGCGTTAGAGGAAGTTTACATGGATTATATTGGATTCATGGTCAAGCATGGAAAAGGTGTTAAGTGACAAATTTGTGAACTCATCATTCAATTCTAGAATTGCCAAGGAAATCAAGTCGAGATTAAAAAAACTTAGAATGAGATGCTAGATAATCTTCTAAACGTGGCTTTCTTTGGATGAGTTGAAGTATCTAAACATATCCATATTATAAGTGGTGAGTACCGAGGGTTTTGGGCACCACACATGATTTCGTATTCAATTCTCCTATAACTAGGATTTATCATAGTATGGACTACTCCAATAATTAAGCAAGGACTGAGTGTAGCCATAATGAGGAACAAAATAGTAAGAGGTGGTTATTATATCATACAAAAGTAGATTGTGGCTTACCATGCGCAGATTGTGGCTTACCTTTAGGGCATGCAAAACATATGTATTGGACTAAATTCAACAACAATAGCCTTCCTTAGAAAAGATTATTGAATGTTCTTTGCTTATTAGAAAAGCTTTCGAGTTAGTCTCTAGTATTTTATTGGAAAATTTACACTTTACAAGTGAAAGTAGGTGCTTTTCCCTTGAAAATCAGAAATAAAAAAGGTTTATATTGTTTTCTAGAACTTTTCATAGTTCTTTGTGTTTATCAAACTACAAATCAGGATGAGGGTCATATTTTTCATCATCTAGCTTCTTAGTACCAAAAATAGTAGACTTTATAGTAGAGTTTCTTTTGTTTATCAAACATATTCTCTAGATGGTCTTCTTATTGCACTAACATTCTTTTTCTATGAGAGTAGAATCTTGATATTGATTGAGGTTTCACTCTATTTGCGTACAACCTATTTCTATAATTATTTGAAATAAATTCCTTTGATTTCAGCATGCATAATTAGTTGAGATAATAACATTCAAATTTTGGGATATAATACATTGTTTCAAATTCAATGTGGCAATTTAGGAATAACGTCATGATTTTTTCTTATTGTTGTGTAGGATGGAATCATATTGGATTACGATGATAGATACTTTCATGGAAAGCCCCAATATAGCTTCCATGCAATTGTAAATATTCCTGATGTGGTTGTTTGCCCCAGGTAAGATTCACGTGTCTAATTTACAACCCCCCAAATTTTTTCTTACTTTTGTTAAATAATCATCCATGTATAATAATATGAAAGTTCAAGTAAATAAATATAAATTCATTCTCATTTACAAGTCCAATATCAGAAGTACATTGGTCAAACAAATACGAAATAGTACTATAAGCTCAAGTAGTACATCCACGTCAATAGTACAAACTCATGTTTAAGATATGACAATATAGGCACATGCTCAATAACTCCACAAATGCAATTGTGGTGAAGATAAACAACTCAAGTATCTAAATACAATGTGGTGATACAACAAGCAACATCCGACTCCATCCAAAGATCTGATTGTTTATGAGGATGCTGATATGAACCCCACACATTGAAGGAACCCTATTCACCCCAATCATCAACCTGGCTTGAAGTGGATAAACAAACAACGCACAGTCCATGAAGCAATTGTAACATGCCCCAAATTTACGCCACATATTTTACCTAAGTTTTTAACTTGGAAAGTAAATAACACAAGTCTTCATGCACATGGACATAACTTTTTTTTCCTTTCATTATCATAAATGCACATTGCACATATCATTACATGAATGAAGTAATCATTACATAATTCCCAATAAATGAAATACATCTTTTAGATACATTTTCCAAAGGATTCAATGTCGTGAACATATACATATCATATCTCTCAAGAGTTCAGTGGTTCAATGGTTGAAGTGTCCACCTATGGATCTTCACTTCTTTTGTTTCGCAAGACTCAATAGTCAATTGCAAGATGGAGAGCATCATCCAAGTGCTTTTCCTCCAGCCACAGACTTAAGCGGTCCCTCGCACATCTTCCTAACCGGTAAGATGGCCCTACCCTTCAACGAAGAGTTAGGTATAAAAACCATAATAATGCACATCTGAGTATCTGGTGTTGTGTCCTACATATCTAGTACAATCATACAAAGGATACCCTCCTACTAGCATGACACTACTGACTAGTATGCAATCTTGGATCACAGTGAACCGACAAGGTGTAAGTAGTGGCTTTTACACCTACTCTAGTTAGAGATTCCATATATAATAATTCCACTTCCTAGGAGCGGAATCGTATTTTCAGCCACCCTTACTTGATTTGGAAACTATTATGACCATTGAACCTCAAGGTTATACTCACAAACAAAGATCAACAAGTGACAACAACAATGGTGACATCATAGACCTTAAAGGCTTTACATTGTAACGACCTATCCTATACGTGAAATAAAAATTCCTCAACTTTTATAACTTTTAACAAAGTAAACGAGTAAATAACACTGCAATAAATTTTTTTCTTTTCTTTTCAAATTGAAATACATCATATAAATACAATTTAAAGCTTATCACAACAAAATAACTTTTACCATTTCAAAATGAATAACAGAGTACGAAAGCATGAGTACATACACAGCTTAAACAACTTTTGCACAAATATAAGTAAGACAGTCCAAGATCTTCCCTTTCAAATTTTGGTTCTTCAGACGTCTGATTGTGGAGGAGAAACATCACTCGGGTGTTTTTCCGCAAACCACAGACTAATATTGCAGTCCCTCACACAATAATTTTTCAATGAAAGGCCCTCCCTTCGTCGAAAGGATTGGTTGAGTAACTGATTATGTTAACCAACAGAGCATAGTGGTGTGTCCTACATAACTAGATTCTTGTATCCCACAATCCCAAACTAGTATGTACTTATTGGATCACTGTGAACTGACAATGTAATCATCTCTCGATCGAAGAGGATGTAGGTACATTACATTACTATGGCCATAGTATTTTGGTTCAGTAACCGACTGAGTAAGTCATCTATCACTTACACTACTTAGGGCCAATTTGACTTTGGTCTACCTTACTCTATGTGTAGGCTATGTCCTTCAATGGGTTGAGTTTACCCCAAACTTCCTAACTCAAATAGTCTACTAAGAAATGAGCCAATAAACAAGTGTCTAATATCCTAACTCCTAATTTAGGAAATCTTTATCCTAGGAGTGAAGCTTGTCAGAGTTAACCTAATAATATAAGTTAAAGATAATACTTGGTTTGACATCATTTCGTTCCTAGTAGATATTAATTACTCTACGTATTCTCCATATACGGAGATCATACAAAATTGCAAGCTTAATCAAATGCACATAAAAACCCTTCATAGAATAATGCATATTAAGTAAAGCTACCCTTAAGCTTCTTAAACAATTGTTTTCCTTTTTAAAACCATTTTATCCATAAATCCTTCTATTAATCTACCATTAAAATGTATTGAATTTCCTAAGCATTTACTCTTAATTGCATTGGTTTTCCTTATTCATTTGCCCTTCAAATACAATGAAATTCCTCACGCATTTATCCTTTAAATGCAATGAAAGTTCATCAAAACATTACTGATTTGCTATGAACTAATTGCATGTCATACTAATTGCAAATATCAAACTCAAGAACAAAAGAGATCAGCATTCAAACAAGAATTATTAAATAGATATCATGCCTGTTATAATAAGCTCTTTTCCCGACACTGCTCCGTCAGCAACTTCCAGAATTCCCAAATTGGAGATGGCTGCTTTGCAAAATAACTCTCTTTCAATGTAGATGACTCCTTCAAATCACTCTTCTTAATTAACACTTCTCTATTAGAAGTTGTTAATTTATTCTTCTACAAGGGATTAGCACAAACAATTAACAGCAACTAGTAAAAGCTTCTAATTCTCACACTCTCAGCAAATTGGTATAATGCAGCAATAGAAAACAACACAGCAGCTTGGATATTGGACAAGGAAGCTCTCAAATTTGCAAGAAACAAGTTACTCAAGGATATTCAACAATGAATGGCT
>VDFB02138008.1:0-24128 GCA_007258455.2 Sequoia sempervirens
ATAGGTTGAGGAAGTTGCAACATCGTATTTACTTAATAAATGCGTTCCTCGAACTTCTCTTTGCTCTTGATAAAACACCTTTGGAAGCATGGTCTGGAAAGAAACCCTCTCTAAGACATATTTGAGTCTTTGGCTATGAGGCATATGCATATGTGCTAAATGAAAAAGGATCTAAATTGGAGAACAAAGCTATCAAATCTATCTTCGTTGGCTACGACATTGGTGTGAAAGGATACAAGATTTGTAATCCTGTGACTAAAAAGGTTGTATACAACATAAGTGTAATCTTTTGGGAGCTGAAACCTTTTTCAGTGGAACTGTAGTCAGGGATGAAAGAAAATAAAGAGGAAAATGATGTTGAAATACCTCTAATTCCAAAAAATGAGGAACAACACATTGGTAGTGTACCTAAAACTGAGGAGAGTTCAAGAAGCTTTAAAAGTTTTAAAGAAGAACCACAACCTTAGCCTTAGCCTTTGAGGAGGTCTACAAGTGAGAAGAAACAACCTGATAAGTATGGGTTCTCTATGTTATATTCTACTTGTGCTTATGCTTTAATTACTAATACTGATGAGCCTAGGACTATTAAAGAGGCAATTAGAATGTTTGATTCAAACTCTTGGTTGGAAGCCATGAATGAAAAAATAACATCGTTAGAAAATAATGTCACTGGGATTTGGTTCCTGTCTAAAGGAAGAAAGCTATTAGCTACAAATGTGTATTTAAAAAGAAAATAGGGCTCCATGGCAAGAAAGTATACATGAGGTTGGTAGCAAAGGATATTCCTAGGTAGAGGAATTGATTATGGAGAAATTTTTTCTCCTCGTGAGGAAAGCTAACATCTATCAGATTTCTTTGTCACTTGCGTAATAGCATATGACTTGGAGATTGAACAAATGGATGTGAATACAATTTCTTCATGGTAATCTTGAAGAAGAAATTATATATCAGTGAACTTTGTGGAAAAAGGTAAAGAAAATATAGTTTACAAGATAAAAAATCTCTATATGGTTTGAAACAGTCGCTTAGAATGTGGTACTAGAAGTTTGACACATTTGTTTTGTCACTAGGATTTGTAAGATCAAAATTTGATCATTGTGTGTATTACAAAGCTGAGAATGATCATATTTTAATTATTGCCCTATATGTGGATGATATGTTATTCATTGGGAATAGTAAGTTTATGATTTCTGTTCTAAAATCTCAATTGTCTGCAAAGTTTGAAATGAAAGATCTTGGTGCAACTAGGTATATTCTGGAGATAGAAATAACTAGGGATTGAAAGAGCAGAATGCTTTGGCTCAGCCAAAGTAAGTATATTAACACCGTTCTAGAGAGATTTTGTATGACTAATTGCAAGTATCTAGTTGTTCCATTTTTGCAGGGAACAAAGCTATCTATTGAAGATTGTCCAAAATCTCCTACTAAGATGGAGGACATGACTAGAGTGCCTTATGCTTGTGTAGTTGGTATTTTAATGTATCCAATGGTTTGTATAAGGCCAAACATTGCCCAAGTAGTGGGAGAACTTAGTCGTTTTATGGAGAATCTAGGAAGGACACATTGGGATGTTGTGAAAAGAGTGTTTAGATATCTGAAGGGCATTTCAAAATATGCTTTGTATTACCATGGAAATTTTCTTGAATCATAGAGGACTCTCAGCATTCATGGATATGTGGACTCTCATTGGGTAGGGGACATTGACAACAAAATATCTATGAGTGGATATATTTTCATGGTAAATAGTGGTGCAATTAGTTGGATGAGCAAGCAACAAGCTGTAGTCATTTTTTCCACTATAGAGGTAGAATACATGGCAGCTAAACATGCTTGTAAGGAAGCAATTTGGTTAAAACATTTATGTTCTAACATTGGGTTTGATGCAGGAAAGATTAAAATTTACTGTGATAGTCAGAGTGTCATTTGTCTAGAGAAAAATCATACTTTCCATGCCAGGACGAAACATATTGATTTGCAATATCACTTTGTATGAGATATGGTGGAGGATGAAAAGTTTTGTTTAGAAAAGGTGGATACTTTGGAAAATGTTGTAGATGCATTAATGAAACCAATGAGCACAAACAAGTACAGGTGGTGTTCTAGTTCGATGGCCCTTGGAGCCCATGAATATCAGTAGTTTTTGAATACTCTAGATGGTTCAGTGAGTTCTTCATCAAGTGGGAGATTGCTAAGAAAATGTGTTTCAAACTCACTAGTATAACCCTACTTTTGACACCAATTAGCTTAGAATTTTTAAGTTTCATTTTCATGCTTGTACCACTAGGTGATGGTGAGAGAGGTGTGGTAGTGTGGTTATTTCCATACCATGGGAGCCTTCTAGCAGAGGTGAGGTAGTGCGGTAATACCACCATACCGTGGGAGCCTTCTATTAGAGGTGAGGTAGTGCGGTGATACTGCCATACCATGGGAGCCTTCTAGCAGAGGTGAGGTAGTGTGGTGATATCGCCATATCGTGGGAGCCTTCTAGTAGAGGTACAATAGTGTGGTGATACCGCCATACTGCTTTAACCTTCTAGCAGAGGTGTGGTCTAGTGAGGTGATATTTCCATCCCATAGGAGGCTTCTGGTTAGCTAACAATAGCACGGTATACCACCACCCTGTGAGATCCTTTTGGTTGTCTAGCGACAGTGCAGTGCATGGATAAATGAGCATAGACTTGGTTGACTGCTGAGGTGTACGTTGATCAGTGGAGGACAGTGTTGACTAGGAGATGGTTGTTCGATGACTGGGAAGTTCGATAGTTGCTCAAAAAAGGAAATTGAACTGCACCATCGGTATAGAGAATGAATCAATCATGATCATTGTTATACATTGCAACATGATGTAACTGTTATGGTTTCGATGTTTGGATGGTTAAATTATCAGTGTGTGTTATGTTGGTTATTTTTTTAGAACTAAACTTAATCTCAGTCCTAACCTATGAGCTTGCCACAACCCAATTATCAGCTAGGGTGAGGATTGGCCAACACTTAAGTAGAGTAGTTACTACTTTAATTCTCTTCGGGCTCTATGAGACCCAGGGAGGGTAATCCCCTATATACTCATAATATTTTATGCTTAATTAAGAATATTTCCTCACACAAATGCATAATTTCATGAAAATCACCTTATCAAAAGCTTGACAAACCTTAGATAGAAGTGCTATTTATTTTCAAGAAGTGCTCCTTCATATTTATAGTTGGGACATTGTAATTTAAAGTTTTTTGAATCATTCTTCATCTTAAATCCTAGGCCTAATTCAATACTATCTTAACTGACCATAAGATAAACTAACCAGATAGTCATTGCTTTATCTAAGGTAGAAAAAGAATTATAACTGGTAATGAATCGGTAATACAATCTTGATTGAAATTCAAAAATTAGTGGACCATTAGAGTATTACTTTGTAACATCTATCTCACTATATCTTCAGAATATCATTGCCTTACTAAATCATGTATGCTTTTCTCGCAAACCAATGAGCTCATTTCAACATTTAATCAATTCATTGAATTGAAGCGCAAATAAAATTCATACATTTTGTGCAAATGACAAAATACAAATGAAGTTGTCTTAACAATATTCATTCATAACTTGGGAGAAAACACAAAGGAGAGTAAAATTCTGAAAACCAAAATTCTTCTTCATTTCTGATATTTCATTGTAAAACATATTCAAGATTTATATGCAGTATAACTTTCATCCTAGACTTGCTTCTGATATATCTACTAGAGCATCTATTTACATTTTATTATGCTACTAGAGCATAGTATGTACTGTGACCTTAATCTCGACTCAAAATTCTAAAATCTCTCCTTTTCAGCCATGAAATCCCCTTTATGTAAATAGGGGAGCAACAAGCACCCAGCTGAATTACAATTTTAATTTTATTTTGAGTTCATTTCAAAACCTAATTCCAACTAACTCCTCAAAGGACTCCCCATTTGGTTTCATACGTAATCATTTCAGAACAGGGGAGGAAAAAAACATGTGTAGAATGTTGGCCATCACTATCACAACATTCTTTGTCAAGAACAAAAAGGATTCGGTTCAAATCATCTGAAAAAACCTCGACATCAACAAAGGAAAGAAAAGGACAAACCATGGACACATGAAAACAAATACCTCCTATGCAACGACCATGGAGTAATCAAAAACTAAATTAGGAGGTGGCCCTTATTTAGAGTCGTCAACATCTAAAAATGCCCAACCACTCCTAGTCCTTGTTGTAATTGGAGGTATTACCAACATGTCATCATCAGAGCTATCATATGGGACCTGGGAATGAATGTATTGGCTATAGTCTGAGTCAGTCTCAGCTTCAACATTTGAAGGAGTGTCAAAAAGCACAATAAGCAAATTATGCTTTCCCTAACTAGTCCAGTAGCTCTTTTCCTTTGTTCTAGCCTTCTTCACTAGCAATGCCAGTTCCTTGCCTTTGGGCTCAGTCGCTTCCCTTGGAAGGGTCCTATTTCTCAAGTGATAAGTACTCTATACAATTGTCTTCTTTTTATGGCCTCTAGCCTTCGTTTTTCCCTCTACAAATTCATGGGAAATAATGGTTTCCTGCTCAGTTACCTCCTCATGGAATTTTGACATACTTAACCGATTAGACCTCCTAATAGGTGGGGTTGCCTCACCAGTTTTTCCCATCTTGTCTAAGATTACAGAATGATAATTAAAATGTCTTTTGGTTCAACACCCATAAGAAAAACACCCCAATCCTAGTGATAATGACAATTTCAAGCAATAAAAGTCCTTAGTAGACCAAACTCAATAACATACCAACCCAACCAAGACAAGAAAATTCTACCACAAATAGACCAACAACCCTTCACACTTAGCCTAACATACACTACATACTAAAAAGATAATGAGAATAATCATCGATCATTCTGCATTAAATAGAGATTACGACTATGTAGAATTAATGATGTAGAACTCCTTGTGTGAGCGAACTAGTAGCCTATAACTTTGGCCCTAAATTTGTACCGTTCATCTTAGAGAAATTAAAATTTCATCTAAGGTGGCCTTGAGAATCGTTTTTCGACTATTATCAACTTGCTTCTTGAAAACAACGATGCTATCTCAAATATTGACATGTTATTCCTTAACCCTGATTTAATCATATATGTCCTAACAATTTGGCATGTATCGCCAACCTAATCCATGCTTTTCATTAATATCGGTGAAGTACATAAGGTTAGTTTAGAGAGAAACTTTCCTTGCACTCGTCCTCGCTTTATCGTTGATCCTTCCCTAATCCTGAGCTACTCATTAGCAATGAAATTACTTATGTGATGGATTTTTGTTCATCAAATCATCCTACTTTAAAGTTTTATCCATGGTCATCCAATTATTTCATTGATCCCCCAGGATGCTACTACATTTCTCCTTTCATTAATGGTTATTGCCTACTATTGATTTACCTTACCATCACTTGGCTCTATCAATGATGAAAACATTTTTGTGATGGCCTTTAACCCTTGATTTAATGTGCTGACTCCTGCTCACATCTATCCCTTCATCGTGCTTTTTCGAATTCAAACTTTATCCCTAGAATCACATCAGTGATGAGAGATATTGTGAAAAAACAATATCTTGGACACATGCACCAACATAGAACAAATGGCACCAAAGATATCACCCATAAGATCATAACAAACTTAGCAAAAGAAAAACCTTTTTAGAAGGCACTGATCACTTATCGCTAATTTATAACTTATGTTCAGAGATGAATCCGCGATGAGCAATAAGGCCTCCATTCATTGTTACTTCTCCTCATATATTGTGCAAGCAATTAGCGATAAATGGTTTACATTATTAATAGGGTTCATTGCACATCGCTAATGTGAGAACCACCTTTTACAACATATCTGAGATCATACGGTGCAACAACACAATTGCTCATCACTATTATGAATGTTCTTTTCAATGGCCATCTGCAATGAGTGATAAGAGCGTAAGGCTAAGAACATCACTTATCGCTATTACAAATTTGAGGGATTTGATGCCATTAGCGATGAGTGATATAGTTACAAGGGACATTGGGACTTAAGTGAAAGTTTTATGCACGTGCTCATAAGTTGTTCTAAAAAAGGGAACTTCTCTAGGGGGACATGAGAATAGTAGGCTCACAACTTTGGAATCATGCAGAACAAAGGACTTAATGATCAGAAATCATTTCTCTAACCCTATAGAAATAGACGATTCAAACTTGAGAGAAAAATCGGTCACATGGTGTTAGTCAGATGATGATGTAAACACGAAAATTCCCCTTCCCTTATATGACTGACAACATACACTATACAATGAACAACAAAATAGAACACCAAGCAACTAAAAATTAAAAAAACCCTAAACCTCATTTAAGAACCCTACAACAGATGTAACAAAGTTTTTTGGGTTAAAATTCTTAAGGTTTTAACATGAGTATGCTAAAATTTACAATTTTTTTGAAAGTACCATCATTTTCTTCATTGTATGTTGTATATGCATTGTAATAGTGAGACATAACGAAGTGATCAAAATTTGTTTTGTATGAGGATGATCAGGGAAATGTTGTTGCTATGAGATTAATTATCTCAAAGGAGAATATGCAACTTGTATGTAATTTAGTTATTGTAATACAAGATATTTTTCTTTGGTGTGTTGGGTTTTTCTCTTGTAAGGGTTTTCCCACGTAAATCTGGTGTCCATTTGTGTATATTTTTATTTATCTATTCTAGTATTCCTTTCATGTGCATCTTAATGAACTGTAATTGCAAAATTTAAAGACATATTTGCATTCCTCTATAAGGTTTGACATGAGGAGAGTTTTTTCCACACCTTAAGCTTTTCTTACATTGTTCACCATTATGAGCTCGAATGAGTCCCTTTAGGTGGGACCCATTTGCCCAGGGTGGTGAATGAGTCCCCTTTAACTTAAAATTCAAATTTAATTTTCATTTCTGGTAATTTTTTATTCTCAAAGATCAAAGGTTGGCATGTAGTGTTGTAATTTCAAAAATTATTGCATAAGCGAGTATAAATACAAGGTTCCTTCTCTCATTTAATGCTATCAAGAAATCAAGTATTCATGCATATAGGTCACAAGAGAATTTGAGCATTTACAAGAGCATTCAAAGCATTTGAAGGGTGGATTTTCAAGCATTCAAAAGCATTCTTCAAGTTTCATTCATCATATCAAAGATTGTTTGCATCATGTTGTTTTAGAACTAACAATTGTGATGTAGGATTTGTGTTTCAAGCAAGCATTTCATCAACATCAAGCTATATTCCAAGTCTACATCCATTGGATCCATCACTTACATGTTTGTATAACTTTAGTACAAGGGTTTGGTGAGTTGCAACATCATTATTTGTTTATTCATCATTCTCTATTCTATTTCATTTCATTTCAAGGGTTTAACTACCAATAAGGGGTTTGACAAAGGAAAACCCCTATTCACTAACCCCACATTTTTTTTCCCTCTCTTTGCATTGATTTGCAGGTCTAGGTTGTAGATTTATCAAAGAGAAAGAATGGAATGTTGTCATTAAGTTGTCAAAACAATTCAAATTTTTAAAAGTTGCAAACAAGCCTTGGAGAAGCTTAGAGAAGGTCTACAGGCTAAATTTTGTAGTTTTGGACTTGGATCTAAATCAAGAAAAAAGGAGTAGACTAAGAGCTATAGAATCCAGTTTTAAATTTCCAAATATTCAGAAGTGGACTGATTTTACCACTATTGACGAATGAGTCCCACTGTACCTGTCTCTGAGGGATTTTTGCAGCTCTGACTACCCATTTGTCTGAAACCTATTCCGGCATAGTTTACAAGAAACCAGACTGATTCGCCTAGACTAGTGTATCAGTTATAGTTAGCATTAGCAAAAGATTTTTCAGGATTCTAGACCTCTATTCTACCTCCTTCAGCTTCCCAAGTGCACATTTCTAGTTTCATAGTTTTCTCTTACATTTTACTTGCATTTTTAGGTCATTTTGCATATCACACACTATTTTCCAACATTTTGTCTTTTCCAAGTTTACACTTGGTGGTGAACCCTCATTTGTTGTTATCATTTCCCTAGAACCTTCCCTTTGTCAAATTTCAATCTCCTTTGCATTGAAATCTCAAGGGTTTCTTCTTGAGTGAAAGGTTGAAAAATTGGAGTGCCTCTCTCCTTTTAGGTTCAAAACCCTAGAAGTGAAAGAAAGTACCTTCTCCACCATTTGTCTTCATTTTATTTTGGTGAACCTACATATACAACATCATATCTCTGATTTGGAGTGCACTTACATCCTAGATTTAACTTGCATTAGGTTTTCCATTGTTTAAATTTGCATTGAAGGGTTTCAAAATTTGCATTAGTGAAAAGCTCATTTATCTTGCATTATTACACTTAATTTCATTGAAAAAGCATAAAATCCTGCATTTCTATCTTATATCTACATTCGAAAACATAAAAAGCATAAAATTCAATTCAAATTTTTTGAAAATTTTCAAAAAAATTAGTACCTGGACTCATTCACCATGTTGGGAAAATTAGTCCCTTTGCATATTTTTTTACTAAATTTGTTGTCATTTACAGTTCAGTTTCTAAGTTTTTGTTTTTTTTTTTTCATTTTAGTTTTACATTCCAGAATTTTAGTTTTAAGCAATTCATTCTTGTTAGCTTACATTGCATTTTCATTCACCCTGCATTTAGTAGCCCTTGCATGAGTGTTTGGTGTCCTATTGCTAATACCTTAGTGAGAAGAAGTTTGAGATTCATGACATCCCACGATAGCATAATTTTTGTGGATCTTGGGTTATCTAGAGCTTCCACTCATAGTATTGACACTAGTACACTAGGCATGGATAACATCCTTACCAATTATTTTCCTTCAAGTAGCATGCAAGTTGAACCAAGGAATGATGATATCTCACAAGAGAAAATAATTCAAATTCATGAGGACTTGGTAAACCTGCAACATCAAATAAGCCTTGAAAACATTTCAACTATTGAATTCCTACCATAGAAAACATTCACCGCATGCTTGAAAGTGAAGATGGCCTTGACCTTGTGAAAAACAAAGTTTGGATCTTTGGAAAACATCTTCCTTCAACCCCAAATGTTCCTATACCAACAAACACTGTCACAAGCCAAGGGGGAACTCAAATACCTCCTTCCACAGCCATAGCCTCAATACCTACCTATACCACTCCTCAAGTCACAACAACACTGCAACAAGTTAGTAATGTTATTCCTTCCTTGGGTATTCCTGCTAGCATCCCTAGTTCCTATGTGGCATCTCATGTTTTATCTTCTACCACATTACCACCTATAAGCATTCCATTAACTTGTCCTCCCAATACATACACTCCATATCACCACTTTCACTTCCATCTCATACCAATCCTCCCATAACACAAATTTTCCAAGTTGTTTCATCTATGCAAAAAAAAAATTCCACTATAAACCAAAATCAAAATTGCCCACCCACATACTATGTCAAAACTAGTCCATTTTCTTTGGAGATATTGCAAACAACATTTCCAAAAGGTGTAGAGGTGCCTAGATTTTAGAAATATGGAGGGAAGGGAGATCCTTCTAAACATGTTCATGCCTACACAACCTTATGTAGTGACTTTTTCCTTGATGATAAATTATTGGCAAAAAAATTTTGTAGGTCCTTAAAAGATACTACATTGGAATGGTTTTCTTCTTTACCGAACAATTCAATTCATTCATTCAATGAACTTGTTGACACATTTTTAAACCATTTCCAAGTTCCTATGAATCCCAAGATGACCTTGGCTGATTTGATGAGATGCAAGCAAAATGAGGGTGAAAAAGTTATTGAATTTATCTCACGCTATCAATTGCTTTATTCCCAAATCGATGTCTAGGTTGCTGACCCACACCTTCAAAAGATGTTCATAGAAAACTTATAGAGAAAAATTCAAGACAGGTTGACCATGATGAAATTCCCATCCTTCATACACCTATGCACTACCCTCGTGATTATCAAAATTTGGTTAATAGTCGAGATACAAGGTCCACTTCTACCTGAATCAAGAGATCTAAACCCGCAAACCAAAACAATTCCCAACTTTTTAGAAAACAAAATAAAAGGTTCCTTCAATTCAACCCCCTCAACAAACAACTAAAAATGTCAACAACCAAGTAGCTACTGTCAAAACCATGGTGGCCTTTACTTATGGCAATCCAAAAAGACAATTGACTCCCTTACTTGATACCCTTCATAACACAATGTCCTAATTGTTAGAACAAAAAATGATTACCTTGCCACCCGTTAAAATGCTTGACCCTAATAATCCTTTAACCATGAGTTTTAAATCCAATGCTTATTGCCACTATCATCGACAAAATGGACATGACACGAAACATTGCAAGCATCTTAAACACCTTGTGCAAGACCTCATTGATTCCAGTTGTCTATCCATTGGAGGTGTTAGCGATCAAGGAAATAGGTCTGTAGCTCCTCTGAACCAGAATTTCCAAATTTTTACCATCTGAATGCCCAAATACAATGTTTCATTTGTCAAAACCAGTGAAAATACAAAGAATGATGTGATGAATGTTGATACAAATGATGAAAACAATGCTCCTAGTATAAACAAGTCTATCAATATCAATCTTATGGATGAAATGATATGGGTGATAGATGTCATCCCATATAAGGGTGACCTAAGAATCCTATGGAAATTGATTTCTCCTATAAGGATATACTTAAACATTTTCCTGATGGTCCTCTCTACATAGTTAGTTGAAACTATGACAAGCCCACTAATGGGATATTAATAGATCATGTCTATGGAGAGAATGTGATCACCGAGGAATTCTTAGTTTTTCATGAATTCTAGATCAAGATGAATATGATAGATTGAAACCATGGATCAAGACACACAATGGCTTTGTGTGCCCTATGATAGGATCGATCACCCTACCATTACAAATAGGACCAAAAATATTAGATGTCACATTCTCCAGCATCCTGTAGTTGGACCAATTTCATGTGAAGGTAGACCACCCATGGCTTCGCTCCATAAAATCTATCCCTTTGGTTGTGCATAAATGCTTAAAGTTTCCCTTTGATAATGAAATATTTACTATTCACCATAGCGGCTTTCACCCCTATCTTCCAAAGGAAACTTTTCCCTAGATTTCTTTTTTCCCAAACCCATGGAACCTATAAAACCTTGAGAAGACTTCTTTTTCTTGTCCTATCAAAAGTTCAAGGCAAAGAAGATAACAAAACTATCTCTCTGAAACATGTCCCCATCCACCTCTGAACCTCCCATCATATATGAAACCATTCTTCAACCTAAATAAGAAACAAACAACCAAGACCAACCAAAAATAGAAACTTCACCTACATTGAATCCAAAAGACCAAGAGACAATGAAAACAACCTCATCACACCTCCTAGGATAAAAAAAGTTTACAAAGAAAAAGAGAAAGTGGATGAACAACCTTCTATGGTTCCTTTCATTCCTCCCCTAAGGGAAGAAAAGCAACCTATGGTTGGTCAACCGGCTCCTACACAAATGAAACTTGAAAATAAAACCAAAAGAAATAGAGGTGCTTGAGAGTGTAGACATAGACATCATGGCCTTGATCACAAGTTACATGAAGTGTTAAACAAAGAAAATCAAAATCTGAACTTGACCAAAGCAATGCATGATGACCCTCCTCCCTAACCAAAATCAAACTATCCAATACAACAATCACAACAAGAGTTGAACTCTTCGATGGAAATTATCATTCGTCCTCCTATTGTGATTAACTTGGATGATGATGAGGAAACAAATAAAATTGACGATGAGGTACATAGTGAATTGAACACATTGTTTTCCTCTTCCATGAGATTAAATGACAAATCTCATATAAAGAGTGTTGAACCTAGTGCTTCTCCTAGTTCGGAAATTTCTCTTGTCCCTTTGGCTAGTTGCCCACCCTTGGCATAAGTAGAACATGATTGGGAGGCGGATGACTTGCTCATAGGTTGACTCACATTTTCCTTACTAGTCTTTTGCAATTTCTTTTTCCTTTTCTTTTTCTTTTGTATGATTGCATGTGCATAATATGATCTCGCGGGATGTTCTATTTTTTGTTCTCTCTCTTTGTGACATTTCTCTATTTGTACCTTCATTCTTCTCTATGTCGTGCATTGCTTTTGCCTTTTCATCTTTATCTTTCTCTTGTGTTCTCCTTTTGGGGATGATGCAAGGGGTCAAGACACCCTATGTCTCTTCCATGTTGACCCAAAAGGACTTCTTTTCCTTTTCCTTTTTATCTTTATATTTTTCATGTGTTTTCCTTTTGGGGATGACACAAGGCATTAATACATTCATGTCTCCTTCATGTTGACCCAAAATCTTTTCCTTTTCCTTTTTCCTTTTCCTTTTTCATTCATCTTGTGTTTTCCTTTTGGGGATGACATAAGGCATCAAGACACCCTATGTCTCTTCCATGTTGACCCAAAAGGTTTTTCTTTTTTTTTTTCACTCTCTTTGTGTCATTCTTCAAATTCTATGTGTATTTGGGAGATGATGACAGTTCCAAGCTCTCTAAAAACATCATTGCAGCAAATAACATATTGACCCCAAATCCATAGATCCCTTATGTGTTTGGTGTTTCCATTTTGGGGGAAATCCCTCTTCCTTTCCTTTTTCTCTCACACAACGAAGCTTTACTCAAAAACATATGACTTGGCATAGGGATTTCCAAGTCGGCTCTCATGTCTTCTTTCTTGTTTACATTTATCATTTGCTACTTTAAAGAAATTGCTCACAGTATGGTGTTGAGCAATTCCTTTAAAGTGGGGGCATGCATTGGCATTATTCTTTTGCATTTTCCTTTTCTTGGTTCTTAGTGTATGCTTCTTACTTCATACAATGGATTTTTTCTCTTTGCGAATGACATTGGGTGTAATTTCCTTCATGAGCATGATCTTTCTTAGCATATTACATTCCTCAAGTACTGGCTTGATGTAACACACTGCATCCCCTAAGTTGTAAATTTTCTATTCTTTGATTTTTCGTCTCTTGGAGGCATTATGCATAATGTTCCCTAAGTTAAAGACCTCACATGAACTAAGCATGACTCCTTTGAATTTTCCTTTGCATGTTACATTTGGCATTTGTTGTTATATGGACACCTTGCATAACACAGCTTGCATGCCTATGTAGCCATCCTATTTGTTCATTAGCTACACGCATATGAAGTTTTACTTGTCTCATGATGCTCAAAAAAACATTTTTGTGTGGTGCCTTATTAAATTTATCAGAAGGTATAACTTTGGTATGGTTGAGCGGGAAGCCCAATTTGAGGCATGACTTTCCCCATAGCCAATTGTGTGTGTGTGAGTACATACCAGTCATGAGTGTATGCTTCTCACCTTTTAGGACTTCTCCCCCGGTGGACAACTAGGAGTTTCGTCACCTCAGAGTGAGTATGTGTATTTCTAGACAAATAACCTAGATCTAATCCACATCAAGTTTGACAAACGGTCGAAGCTTGATTTAGTTCTTTCTTTTCTTTTTTTTTCTCTTTCTTTTCATTGGTAGTGTATGATTGGCCATGTCATTGTTCTTTATATCATTTTCATGTGTGTTCCTTTGTGCTTATGTTTGGTTTGCCATGGGATCTTGATCGTGGGGGCTTGATCACCCCTCTTGATTATTATTGTCTCATCTTGCTAGATTAGTTCGTTGGAACCCCTCTTGGTGTGTGTTTGTCTACTTTAGTGTGATTTTGAAGCAGGTTCATCCTCTCACTAAAGTGGGGGCTAAATGTAGTGTCAAAAAATGGATCCTTGTAACTTTTTCGCACTCGTTTGGGTCCTTGTGGATTTTGGATTAATGTTGCCTTGATTTAATATTACAATGTGAATAACACATTCACATTAGGTCTTGGGCCCTTGTGAACTAAAAGGATTCAAACGGTACCTTAAGTGTTGTAAAGTGTTGTAACATACTTTCACACTTTTCTAAGGTCTTGTTAATAAAATAACCTCTTTTAATCATTTTCCAAGCCTTATTTAAAAGTGTTGTAACACACTTTTACACTTTCCTTAGCCTCTCATTAATAATTGGGCTTTTGTATGCTTTAATTGCCCCCTTTTTGCATCCATAGGCCTTATTTGTGTGTATTTTTTAGAATAATCCTCATAAATATCATTTAAAATAAAAAAATCATGAAACCCACCTCAAATTCCTGAGGTGCGACTCATTCGCCATTATGGGTGAATGCATCCCCTTAGGTGGGACCCATTCATCCAGGGTGGTGAATGAGTCCCCTTTAACTTAAAATTCAAATTTAATTTAAATTTTTGGCAGGTTTTTATTCTCCAAGATCTAAGGTTGCCCTGTAGTGTTGTAATTTTAAAAATTATTGCATAAGTGAGTATAAATACAATGTTCTTTCTCTCATTTCATCCTATCAAGCAATCAAGTATTCATGCATATAGTTCACAAGAGAATTTGAGCATTTACAAGAGCATTCAAAGCATTTGAAGGGAAAATTTTGAAGCATTCAAGAGAATTCTTCAAGTGTCATTCATCATTTCAAATATTGTCTGCATCATGTTGTTTTAGAGCTAACAATTGTGATGTAGGATTTGTGTTTCAAGCAAGCATTGCATCAACATCAAGCTATATTCCAATTCTACATCCATTGGAGCCATCACTTACATGTTTGCAACACTTTACTACAAGGGTTTGCTAAGTTGCAACATCATTATTTTTTCAATCGTCATTCTCTATTCTATTTCATTTCATTTCAAGGGTTTAGTTACCAACATCGAGTTTGACCAAGGCAAACCCCTATTCACTAACGCCACAACATTATTTCCCTCTCTTTGCATGTGATTTGTAGGTCTAGGTTGCAGATTTATCAAAGAGAAAGATTGGAAAAATTTTCATTAAGTTGTCAAAACAATTCAAAGTTTTCAAAGTTGCAAACAAGCCTTGGAGAAGCTTAAAGAAGGTCTACAAGCTGAATTTTGTCATTTCAGACCCAGATCTAAATTCGGAATAGAAGAGCAGGCTGAGAGCTACATAATCCAGTTTTGCATTTCCAGAGATCCAAAAGTGGATTGATTCACCACTATTGGCAAATGAGTCCCACTGTAACTATTTTTTAGGTATTTTTTGTAGATCTGAGTACCCATTTGTCCAAAACTTGTTTCGGCACAATTTACCCAAAATTGGACTGATTGGCCCAGATTGGCATCTGAGTCCCAGTTAGCATTAGCAAAATATTTTTTAGGATTCCAGACCTCTATTCTACCTCCTTCAGCTTCCTAGGTGCACATTTCCAGTTTCACAGCTTTATGTTACATTTTACTTGCATTTTTAGGTCATTTTCCATATCACACTGTGTTTTCCAAAATTTTGTCTTTTCCAAGTATACACTTGGTGGTGAACCCTCATTTTCTATTATCATTTCCCTAGAACCTTCCCTTTCTTAGATTTCAATCTCCTTTGTATTAAATTCTCAAGAGTTTGTTCTTGAGTGAAAGGTTGAAAAATTGGAGTGTCTCTCTCCTTTTAGGTTCAAAGCCCTAGAAGTGAAAGAAAGCACATTCTCCACTAGTTTTCTTCATTTCAGTATTAATATTTAGAAGAAAGATTAGATGAATTAATAAGATAATTAAAATTATTTAATTAATATTGAAGAATAATTAAAAAAATCATTAAATGCATATAATTAATTAAGAAATGATGATAAGAGATAAAAGACTATCATGAGTATCCATATAACTAACATAAATAAAGATATACAAGAGTGATCATCATGAGGCACATCATAATGTACAAAATAAGGTATGCCATCAAAAGAAAATGGGCTTATATCAATAAGGCTACCATGACATGTAAGATAAATATCAATGAACTATGAATAGGTAAAGAGGAAGCAATCTTTTCAATGTCCATTATAGTAGGTCTATCTCTAACATTATGTAAGGTTTCACTATCTATTACAAGAATGCAAAATGTTAATATATTTAAACTCTCAATCATCTCATCCATTTGATGCAACATCAATAATAAGTTAAGTTAACAAGGAGTAAGCGAATCCATGAGCACTCTACCTAAAACATCACATTATTCAATGTTAAAATACTTAATAATAATTTTACTTTTTATCCCTACCAAAAACAATAAATATATATTTTTGTTTATTAACCAAAATTTACCTTTCACCATTAAAATAGATGATATTTAAATAACAAAAACTTAATTCTTTAAAAAAAATCGAAAGAAAAACAACAAATTAACTTAAAATTTAGCAAGTTATTCAAAATAACGTCACCATTTTAGCTTCCCATGTCATTAGTGTGACCCCTCGTATCCTTATATATTGGCACTTATAATCTAGTATGGGGATGGAAAGGACAAAACAAATCTGTGGTATGCGAAAATGAATGGTTGGTCAAAAGAGTTACTCTTGAATCTGAACGTTCCTTCCAAAATAAAGCTACTCTAAATGAACGACATAAATGGATCAAGTTCATGGAATTCGGTTCGATACAAGGACAATATGAGAAAGTGGGTTTTGAAAGTCATTATCACGTTGAAGAAAGTCATCGACTAGCGAAGGGTAGGGCTGTCTTTTTGAACCTTGAATATTATGACAGTTCCCTTTTTGGGACCATGAACATATTAGCCTCACATCACGGCAGGTTTCAGTCGTATTTACCCCCTACTTCCTCCCCAAGCAATAGAACACAATATTTCAGGACTCCCAACTTAGAAGAGTCCTATCCTTGATAGGAAGGAGAATAACTTCTTAGATAATACCACGAAGAAAGTAGAAAACTATGAAGAGGTCCATACCAATTCTATCACATGGTATTTTACAAACGTGAGCAATGAGGTTGTTTCTACAGTCCAAGCCTTTACTCCCTACGCTTCTATAAAATTTCAGCGAATTCATGCATTGCTTAAGCAACTACCAAGTAAATGCAATTGGGATCTGAAAGCCCACGCCTCCCCTAGTCCATTAGTTCATTAGATTCTCCCCCTTTGTAGTAGAGAGACTAAAGAACAAGTAGAAGTGATCGAACTTTTTCTTTGGATATTGCCTGCCTATTCTTCTGAATCAAAGCTTTCAAACTCTCAAGTAGTAATATGATGAAGATTCATATGAAATTGTGGGTACATCTGTTCTGCTTGCTCCTGGTCGGATTCAAGTTATGTAGTACAGCTAGGCTACTGCCAGAGAATAAAGAATTGTATATCGCCCCACCACAAAATTCTAAAGCTGAGCTGGCATTCGAAGAGGCAGCAGAGACGAAGCCCTGGAGCGCCTCTGAAAATGATGCCCCGAAAGACAAGCACAATAATCTGGAGTTCCGATGGAGGGAGAATCGAACCGGGGGTGATGCAGAGCAGGAGTCTGTTGGGCTCAAAGTGCAGGGGCTGTTCACATCAGAATCCAGCCCAGGGGTGGGTCACATACAGGTTTCTAGAGGAGCAATGAAGCGCATGCAGAAGAAACGGATTCTTGGATCGAGTCCTAGTCCAGGAGGCGGTCATTAGCCAATTTCATTCATTTCTGTTACAAGATTTATTATTAGAATAGTAAATATATGAAGCCAGTAACAAGTTGCATTCTATTGTAACTGATTGACAACCATGCTCCAGGTTCTTTAGTCAAAGGGCAATTTTTTATTTAGATGTATGTTTATTCTTACTGTCATCTGATTGTTCAGAAAGGACATAGATATTATATAACAATTTAGTTTGGATTAAAAAAATTGACACTTGTGTAAGAGAGTAATAAATTAAGTTTTAGGTTAATCAAATTTAATGTTTTTTATAGCTTTTTTTTTGTTGTACGTGTGCTTTTGTGCATGTGTATATATAATTTTTATTTATTTTTTTAAAATATTATTTTAATTTTAAATTAGTTTATAATCTTCATTCAGAGTATAATGTGATGGTTACGTTATGTATTATTAAATTAGTTATTTAGGTTCATGTTTTTGTTAGACTATTGCATTTTCAAGTTTTAAATCATTGATCGTCAATCTCATGAACTTGGACTATTTTAATAGTTGGGAAATGATGCTCATGTTTGTGGTCTCAATAGATGGCACTCAAATATGCTAAACATTTACAAAAAAAAAAAGTAGACCAAACTTGCCAAAAGTGCACCCCATATGCATAGTTTTCATTGAAGAAAGTTTGATGCAATTCTTTGTTTCATCTATAGAGAACTCTCAAAATTTTTATCTTAATTTTAAAATTTGATAAATTTAGACATATTTACAATTATTTTATTCTAAATTTTATAATGAATATGACATGTAATGAGGGATAAAGTGGAACACTAGTATAGTTTGACTTACTAGTGTGTAAGAGTAATGCCATTCTTTAATTTATTTTTAAATTTACGGTGTAAGTGCTATCAAACACCTTTCAACATTTTATCTATGCATATGACATTAAAATTCTTTTATTTTTTGTGAAAACATAAAATTGCTAAATATGGAGAATGGCAAGTTTTAGACATAGCTCATATTAATTCTACATTAGATTTAATGTCACTCTTTATGTTATAAATAACATCAAATCTACATTAAATGCCCCAAATTTGATTCTTGGTGTTCTATTTGATATAATTGCTTTAGGATTAGTGTTAGAATACATCTTGTAATTGTATAATTCACTATTTAGTTATTCACCCTAAATATTATAATGATGTGCAATGGATATTGAATGTTAATTTTAATAATATTGAAGTGGAGTTAGATAAGAAAGTGTGCCGCCTAATGTAATGGATTGTTGGAAAAAGAGAGGTAGTGTTTTATGTATGCATAATAAAATTGGCCATTAGGACCTAAATTCAAGCCACCAAGAATACTCCAATATGTGGTACACATGGTCTAATCTCCACCATAGATTACAAATGATTATTAAGAAGCTTCATAGAGACATGATTTATTTTCAATTGTACTTTAATTTAAATATCTAGTTTTTATTTTTCCTAGTGGAAATTGTCAATGACAACATGTGCTTTTTGACAATTTTTTGATATTTTTTGGAATGAATACAAATTTTATAAACTAAAGGTTAAGAAAAAGTATTTCTTCTTGAACACATATCTCCTCTAATATTGGCCCACCCTTGTGCACCTCTAACATGTTTAGTATCTTGTTCCATGTACCCAAAGTGATCCAAGTTACACTTCTTTGCAATGTCAAATGAGACTACATGCATTAACACCTATAATCATTAGTTAACATGTATTCACCACAAATATTATATTGTCATGAATACTAAGCTCAAACTCAACCCTTTCATAAAGTACCACACATTTAAGTAGTGAAGTTACACCTCCAACATTACAGATCAAACACACACTATGGAAAATAAGCCTAAACCTAATCCAAGTTTAATTCTTGGAAGATCTAAAGCAGGGTCTCCAAACAATTTTTAATCCCTTTTATCTAGGAAATTTTCCTAGAAAATCATAGGAATTTAAGAGGTTAAAAAGAATTTGAAAAATTATAAAAGTGTTACTTGCTTTTATTCAGAACCATATTAATATTTTTTCAAGGTCATGAAAATTCTCAAGAATGAGAGAAATAAATTAGATAATTCCTTAATGTTGTATCATGCTAATAATTTGGCATTCAATTAGAGGCTTATGGTTAGATTATTTCACTAGATGATCTCCAAGAAGTTGGTCTTGACATGACCAATAAAAAATATTTAGGTTGTGATGGTTTTCCTTTAAAATTTTATAAATTTCTTTGAGAATACATCTTGATGGTGGATTTTAATCATTAACTTGTTTGAGTTCCCATTTTACTATTTTGAATTCATGCTAACCCATATTCATAGGTCAAGGTTATCTTTTCTAAGCTTGTGTCTATCTTAATACCTCTAATTTATATATCATCATTTGAACTTCTCTTTATATCATCTAATTTGTAGCATGGTGTCTCTATTAACCACTTTAAATAATTTATTTTCATCATTTAAGTATTTTTATTTTCTTCGTTTCTAATTTTTATTAGACTATTAACATTATACTTTTTGTTTCAGCACCCACCATCTATGGGTTTACAATATTTTATTATTTTTTTTAGAAATATCACTAACTTCTCTATTGTTTTGTAGGTCTCTACTTTATCATATTGCACTTTTTGGCTTGTCAATTGTACTCTTTTGTGATTTCTACATACTCTCATTTAATGCATCCATAGTTAATGTAATAGTAAATTTTAAATCCATATTTTGATGTCTATATTTTTGTACTTCATTTCCATTCTATCATGACACATTTGACTCTTTGTTGACACATTTTCCCTATAATTTATTTTCATCAATTTTCCTTTAATTTTAATGCTAATTATTTATGTAAAAAGTTGATATTAATTTAGTTTTATAGGTAAATCACCTATCATAATTTTTTTAAAACTACTAAGTAGTTTATTGTAGGACTCATTTGTCAAAGTCATGCTTTCTTACTAGTTAGTTACAAATTTAATTTTAATGAGGGAATTTACAATTTTTTTGTTGTTGTTCATAAGAATATTTTTACTTGTATTCTCTCTCCTTACACTGAATGTGAACTTAAAGATCACAATATTAACACTATTCCATTCTTTATATTAAAATATAATGGAGGAAATCTTTTACGCTTTCTCATCACAATGTATGTTGATCTTGGGGACCAAAAAAACTTCCCCTTTCTTTCCTCTAGTGGTTCTTCCTTAGGATTCCATGACCTTAATGGATGATCTAAAATTCACATTCTTATAGGTTATAGAAAAGAGGGAGAGAATAAAATGTATTGATAGGGAGAACCATCATGTTTGGCTTGTCCTTGGTGCCCTATCTCATAATGATACAAAGTGAAATGGGTGATCCCACAATAGTGAGTTACACCTTTTGGCCAAACTTGACATTGAAGTGAACATTTTTAAGTAAATATTCACTTTCAGACACCTACAGCTTCTAAAACATGAGGAATTTGAAGATGATGCAAACTAGTGATTGGTGACATTTTTTCTATAGATTATAAATATATATTTAAAAAAAAAATTGGAATCAAATTGCTTTTTTTTCTCCATCTCCTTTGATAACTAGTTTTAACAGCAAAACAACATTTTTAAAGAGTGATGCCATCAGAAACACATAATTTTTTCTATGAAGGATAAAATTCTTTTTTTAATTTATATTTGTAACTACAATATATAGCTCCTTCATTTAGTTTTATAGTGTTTTAATGAATATTTTTTCTTAATTAAGTTTTGAAGTCAAACCAATTACAATTTAGACATAGGTGTACTGTATAACACATAACATTTTTTGGATGTGTTGAAATTCTTTTTTTTTGTTGGATCAAGGACATCAATACCAAGCACCTAGATATTTTTTAGAATTTTTTTTGATAATCTACTATTTTTCCACATATGATAAACAAAGAGCTTAATTTTTGGCGAAAAACCTACATTCACAAGAAATAAAAAATAAATATAATAATCAAATTAAATATATTTAAAGATACTTATTGGGAAGCTTATAATACCAGTACATACTTACAAAAAATAAAATTAAATGAATTCATTTGGTCCCTCAAAAGGTAAATCAAAAGTGGTTTTTTATCATCATTTTGATAGGTGTAGAAGAGACTCCATTATAGGTATGGTTTAAAACTAGCGAGGTTGTATCCAAGGGGGTTTGATCAAACCCTCTTCAATTAGAATCCATAAAATGGAACCTTTCAATGCTTAAATCATCATATTTTCTAAAAATATGCGATTTCAGCAAATTAGGATGTCCCAGAAAGTGTAACCCATTATTGTGGTAATACCCAAATAGAATTATAATTATCCTTGAACCCATTATTTTAAATTAATTTTTGTGCATAGAATTAATATTGACATGCCTTTATGTAGATGAAATCTCTAGTCATCTTACAAAATCCTAAATTAAGAACATTTGGTCATACTTAGTTGTAATGCATGAATAAATGGTTAACCCTAGAATGTAACTCATAATGTACCCCTATAAATGAGTGGCTAGGCCATGTACATGCTCTACATTGTAGGTTTTTTCTAGAGATTTGATTTTCCTTGTAGTAAGACAAGCCCATGTACTTGTAGCATTGTAACTTCTAAATTTTTAATTCTATTTTCTGCAAGAAATTCAATGTGGGTTATTTTCCTTCCTACATTTTTTATGTTAATATATGTTTTCTGTTATGCATGGGTGTTGGGTGGCATATTCCTTCATCAAGTGGTATCAAAGTATGATTTCTTGAGTGTATAAACAAATTAACAAATGTGAGGTAGTTTTCACTAGGAGATATAGTTGTGGGTTTGTTAGAGAAGAGATTAGAATCCCTCCACAAAGAAATTGTGATGGTGGAATAAATATTGTTGTACCAAAAGAGGGTTTTAGATCCCTATAGATACATGTTCAAGCATGGAAAGAGGAGCTAGAAGAGAAGATGAAAGTGAAGGTGAAGTTGAATAAGAAGCACAATTTGAAAAGGAATAGGATGTAGTAGATCCACAGAAAGTTAGGTTATTTAAGACCATCTCAAAGATTGGAAAATGGGCAAAGATTGATGTTTCTACATTTTCTAAAAATGTTAACACAAAATATTTTATTGATTTGATAAATGATATGGAGTACCTTTAGTATGAGGAGGTGCAAGATCTTAAGAGGGTTAAATTTATGAAGACAAAGCTAAAAGGTCATGCCAATATTTGGTGGAAGGAAGTATAGATAGAAATAAATAGAAGAGGGAAAGAAAAAATAACAAGATGGGATTAAATGGTGAAAAATATAAAGAGACATCATTCATATTGATTATGATTTTTAGTTGTTTAAAAGGATTCAAGGTTTGAAGTAGGAAAGTAGGTTTTTCAAAGAGTACAAAGAAGAGTTTTACAAGGACATGATCAGAACAAGCCATTCTAAGTCCAACAAGGAGAAGGTAGCTCATTATATAAATGGGTTTAAGTCAAGAATTCAAGAGGAAGTAAGTTTGGTTGAGATGACTACTATTCAAGATTATTATCAATTTTCTTTGAAGGTAGAAGAGAAGATGAATAGAATATTTGAAAGAAAGTTGAGAAGAGGTTGTGGTGGAAGGACTAGTGAAAGATCATATGGAAGATGAAATAAAGACCAAAAGAAGAAGGAAGAAGGTAATAGAAAAAAACACTAGAAAGGTGATAATTCTTAGCACCCTCATGCGAAAAATAATTGCACAAACAAAGAGGAAGAGGAATTTTTGCACAAATCCCTGGAATAGAACTTTTATGGAACCTATTTCCAATATGAAGAAGAATGACATTGAGTATACAAGTGTTGAAAACATCAATGAAGGAAAATTAGAATACCCAAAGGTGATTCATGAGTTGCATGTGTAGATAAAGATGATGAATATGATCATTTTAAAATTCATAAAGAGGATAAGTTCTTGTCACAAGGAGATTCTTACTAAACAAGGAGAAAATTCTAGTTCAAAGGAAGACATTGTTTCACACAAGGTGCAAATGTGAAGGTAAATTTTGTAATGTTATTGAGTTGATAGTGATAGCATTGATAGTATTGATTCAAAGGATATGGTTAACTTATAAATCATAGTTGGAGATAAGTAGATATCCACATCCATATCATATTACATGGATTTAGAAGGACTGTCGAGCTTTGATCCATGAACAATGTTTAGTGAAGTTCAACACTAGGAATTACTATGATGAATTACTATGTGACATCATGCCTATGGATTCTTGGCATGTGTTATTAGTGAGGTTGTGGTAATTTACTAAACATGGAGTACATGTGATGGAAATACCAACACTTTTTCCCTAGCAAAGCATTGAGGTTGCCACAAGTTGAATCACCTAAAGGAAGTGGAAGATAAGGCATGTAGTAGTGCAAGAACTTGTTTAGTTGATGGTACAGACTTTTTGGATGGTATAAAGCATGAGAATATGTATTATGCACATTGATTATTAGAGATAAAAAATATGAAGGTGAAGATATACTAGTAGAAGTTTCAAATCTATAACAATATTTTCATGATATAGTGTCAAATAATTTACCTAAGGGTCTTCCACCAATGAGGAAGACTAGTCACCAAATGGATTTGATACCAGGAG
>VDFB02138010.1:0-15596 GCA_007258455.2 Sequoia sempervirens
GTTTGATATGAGGAGTTATGCCCTCCAGAGCGGCGAGAGCCTTATCCTCGATCACATAGCAGGACGAGGACCCGATCATGGACATCGACACATGGCAGAGAGGTTACATGGCCTCGACGGGATCCTGATGCAAGGGGTAGTGGCAGGTCGCCTCCTTCCACACTAGCTCCTTCAGGGGCATCTACCAGCTAGCTTTTGGGACTATTATATTTTGCACATATGCAGGGCATGTATATTGAGTTTTGATCATATCTCATGTATTATGTTTTGAAATTTTTAGTTTCATTTGGACATTTTGACATTTTTATTATTTTGATGAGCGATGATATGCAGCAGCGATGTTTTTGATGATGATATGTTTGTGCATTTTTGATGTGATATGGATGCTACTCGTATGCATATATGATATGAGATGGATTTTGATATGTTTTTATTGTTTTTGCGGACTAATCTTATGATGCAAGATGATCTAATGATATGATGCAAATGGATGATCTAGGATGTAGATGCAATGATTTTGATAATGTAGATATGAGATGTTGATTTTTGAATTTTGTTTCAAATGTAGAAATGAATAGTATGTATATGAAATGCATCATGAAATTGTGATATGAGAATGGTAGATAAGGAATATGATACTGATAATGATAATGGTGAAAAGATAAATGATATGTTTGGTAATGATTATGTAATGAAAATGGCAATGTGATGATAATAGAATAATTATAATGTGGAATGCAATAATATGAAAGGAATGAGTGCAATGGTGATGAAAATATATAAATGGTAGTAAATGATAAATGATAAAATGATAATGGGATGATGAATGATAACGATATGAGAGAAAAGATAATGATAATAGTAATCGAGAAATGATGATGTTTTTTTTTTTTTTTTTTTAAAAATAATGAAAAATAGTGATGAATAAATGATGAATGAATGATGATGAGAATGATAGAAATGAAATAGAAATGATGATGATAATAATAAGAATATAAGAAAATTATAACGAATGAATCTAATGATAGAAAATGGAATAGAAATAATAATGATGATGATAATGATAGAAAGTGAAATAGGAATGATAAGGATAATGATAATGAATATGAATGAGAAATGAAATATAAATGATAAATGAATGAGAAATGAGAATGATTGAGAAAGGATAAATAATGATAATGATAATGAATGAAAATGAAATAGAAATGTTAATGAATGAGGAATAATACTGCTAATGATAATGATGAAATGAGAATGATATAAAAATGATAATGATAATGATAGATGAGAAATGAGGAATGAATGAGAAATGAGAATGATGATGATAATGAATGAAGATGAAAATAGAAATGAAAATGAATGAGGAATGATACCGATAATGATAATGATGAAATGAGAATGATATAAAAATGATAATGATAATGATAGATGAGAAATGAGGATGATAATGATCCGAATGTCCAAATGTCCTCCACAAAGGGTTCAAAACGACATGAAAACCATTAATGTTTTCATTCAACCTCTTCAGAATACTTGAGGTGAATCTAATATGCAGCTATATACAATGATCTAACAAATAAGCAACTAAATGAAACTAACCAATTTGTTGAGCCTGTTATAAGCATTCTTGAATCATCATAGAGCATTTTAAAATGTTGGAAGTATGTACAAGCATCAGAGGGGAAATTAGCGCCAATGATGACCTAAGTACAACTTTCATGATTTTTGATATAGCAAGCGAACACAAGCATCGAGGTATAATTGAACCGAGATGACCTGAGCATTTCTTGCATAAGCAGACAAAGATTAACCACCCTTCTGATGCAAATGTGGAACTGTCCTCAATGATATTGCTTTGGTAATCATGTCTTGTGACATATTTGCATCAGATTGATTGTTAACCTCAAGACAACAGACAAAGAAAAATCATTCTCGTTCCTTGCCACTCTAGTTCGGTACATCATCGAGTGTGCTCCAGAGTAATGATATCAAAAATCAAACAACCTTTGATCAAAATGTAATACTGTTATTTCATACATTATTCAGATTTTTGGATCATCCAATAGACACTGATATGGTATCTGCTGAAAATTGTTCATGATATGGAGCGATGATCGGAGAAGGTTTCGTGTGAGTTAGTTGTTTGTTCATATGATTGGAGATTATGACATTGTTCAGCTGTTTTAGTATGCTCAGAAAGTTAAATGCCCCCAGTTGATTTTTTGCCCCGTTTATTGACACAACTTGCGAAAAAGGAATATGTACAATGATCAAGCCATGGTAAGACGTTTCATCACGCTAGGAAAATGATGGCAAGATGATGCAAGTAAACCCTAGATCTTGAAAAGATGCAAAAGGAAGAGCTAAAGCCAAAGTTGTTCACAATAGGAACTAATAGATGGAGAGGGTACACTATAAGCGTTTGTTTGCCCGATTTTACTATTTGTATTGTGCATTTTTTTTGATGTCTTTGATTTATTTTTTGTATTTTCTATCCAATAGGCTGTTTGCCGAGGTTTTCACTATGACACTTTTTTAAATTTTTTTGAAATTTTTGTAGGATTTTTGCTATTTTTGTATTTCTTAGGGACTTTTTTCTGCTTTGTTTTGTATTTCCCTCAAGACTTTTTCTGCTGTTTTGTATTTCCGGACTTTTTCTACTATTTTGTATTTCTTATTTTTTTGCTATTTTGTATTTCTTGAAATTTTTGGATGATGATAGGCCGACTTTAAACCATAATATTTCTTGAGACCATGTTGTTGATGGGTTAGATCAAAGCAGGTCCCCTTAAAAGCGTCTAGATAGCATGCTCACGGGTGAACTACGATAATCACACTAAAGACCCTGTAATTGGTTCAAACTCCTTTCTTTCTCTGTCTTCAGCGATTACGTGGATTTTCTTTCAGAACCAGATCACCCACCTGAAAGGTACGTGGCTTTACTTTGTGATTATAACTGCGAGACATCATCTGTTGGTATGCCTTCAAATGGTCAGCTGCTCTCTGTCTCTTTTCATCTAGAAGTTCTAACTCTTGTAGTCGGGAAACTCTATATTCATCATCTGTTATGAGACCTTTCAGTGATACTCTTAGTGATGGTATTTCAACCTCTAAAGGCAATATGGCTTCTGCTCCATAGACAAGAGCAAAAGGTGTTGCTCCCGTTGGCGTTCAGACACTAGTTTTGTAAGCCCACAAGGCGGGATTGAGTTGAACATGCCAATATTTTCCTGAGTCATTTATGGTCTTCTTCAAAATCTTTAGTATAGTTTTGTTTGAGGCCTCTGCCTGGCCATTCCCTTGTGGATAGTAAGGCATTGAATATCTGTGTTGAATATGGAATCTTTCACAGAGTTCATCAACATCCTGATTCTTGAAAGGTCGACCATTATCTGTAATAATTGCATTAGGAATACCATACCGACAAATAATGTAATTGAGTATGAAAGATGAAATTTGCTTTCCGGTGACTTTAGAGAGAGGTACCGCCTCAATCCACTTAGTGAAATATTCTATCGCCGTGATGATGAACTTATGCCCATTTGAAGATGAAGGATGAATTTTGCCTACTAGATCTAACCCCCATTGAGAAAATGGCTAGGTTGGTGTGAACGAGTGTAGTTCTTGTGCAGGAGCATGAATAAGATTCCCATGAATCTGACATTTTGAGCATGTTTTAACAAAAGTGAATGATTCCCTCTCCATTGTAGGCTAGTAATAACCCATTCTAATCAATTTCTTGGATAAAGTTAGTCCACTCGAATGAGTACCACAAATGCCCCCATGAACTTCTTGTAAAGCTTTGTCGGATTCGTCACGTTCAAGACATCGAAGTAAAGTACCATCAAGACCACGGTGATAAAGGGTATCAGCGATAAGGGTATAGTGAGAGGATTGTTGGATAAAGTTACGTTTTTGGTTACGGGATAAGTCAGGTGGTAAAATGTCATCTTTGAGGTAGGCATAAATGTTACCATACCAGGGTGAATTGGATCCTACCAAGTGGCAGATAATTTGGCTTTCGGGTGTGTCATAAGCAGGTGCAAATAATTGTTCCACCAGAAATTCATAGCGAGTCTATTTTTTTGGGAGTTGTACCAATGATGCGATCGTAGCCATAGCGTCAGCTGCTTTGTTATCGAGCCTTGGAATTTGTGTGAACTGGATGTCCACAAAGTACTTCTTGAAGTCATCGACCATCTTCTTGTATGGCAACAATTTATCATCTTTAGTCTGATAATCATTATTGATTTGGTTAATGACTAATTGTGGTCACCATAAACTTGGCAACGGTAATTCTCCATTTCAATGCTGTCTTTTAGTCAATGATTAGTGCTTCATGATGGAAGCTATATTGTGGTGCATGGAAACCTATATGACAGAGATAGTATGTCCTTGAGGGTGACAAAGAGAATGCCCTCGATCCATGTTGTGTAAAGAGACATCAAAGTATAAGGACCGCAGCTACCAGTTCCGGTGAAACATGGAACATGCAGGTGTGTACAGAAGTTGCTTTGCTTGTAGGGGGCGTCACAGCACAGTTGATGATGATAACTTTTCCCTTGATTGCTTTGCGATCAACATAGTGGATGTCAAACTCACTCAAAATCATGACCCATTTTGCTAACCTTCCTGTTAGTGATGCTTTACTTAGCAGATACTTGAGCGGATCGATTTTTGAAATAAGATTGATTGTATGAGTTAGCATGTAATGTCGAAATTTCTATGAAGCAAAGACTACTACTAAACAAGCCTTCTCAATGAAAGTGTAGTTAAGTTCATGACTTGTTAGTGTTCTGCTGATGTAATAGATTGCACATTCTTTCCCTTCATGGTCTTCTTGTGCTAATAATGCCCCCAAAGATGTCTCGGTTGCGGCAATATACAGGATCAATGGTTTGTCAAGATTTGGTGGTACTAGAACTAGTGGGTTCATCAGGTACTGCTTGATTTGTTGAAATGCCATTTCACATTTGTCATCCCACCGAAAAGGAACGTTCTTATGCAGGAGATGTGTGAACGGTAGAATTTTGTCGACCAATTGCGCAATGAATCTTCTTATGGACTGAAGTCGCCCTTGTAATGATCTCAATTGACTGATGTTCTTTGGGGGAGGCATCTCCATGATTGCCTGAACTTTAGCAGGATCTACTTCAATTCCCTTTTCTGAAACAATATATCCTAAAAGTTTTCAGATGTGACCCCAAAAACACATTTCTTGGGATTTAGGCGAACTTTGAATTTTTCCAATCTGGTAAATATTTTGGACAATATTTCTAGGTGTCCTTCTCTGGTGTATGATTTTTCCAATATGTCATCTACATAATCCTCCATGAATGTGTGCATCATGTCATGAAAGATTGTAGTCATAGCTCTTTGATAAGTAACTCCAGCATTCTTTAGACCAAAAGGCATGACATTCCAACAGTACGTTCCCCACGGACAAGTGAAAGCTGTTTTCTCTTGGTCTTCTGGTGCAATCTTGATTTGGTTGTAACCAGAGAAACCATCCATTAATGAATACATGGCATGGACATCTGTTAAATCAACTATAGTGTCAATGCTTGGAAGTGGAAAGTCATCCTTAGGGTAGGCCTTGTTAAGATCTCTGAAATTAGTGCACACTCTAATGCGTTTATCCGGCTTTGCTACTAGGACAATATTGGAGATCCATTATGTATAGGCAATTGATCTTATAAATCCTGCATCTAGGAGTTTCTTGAGTTCTTCTTTAACTAGTAATGCAACGTGAGGATGCATCTTTCTGAGTTTTTGTTTTACTGGTTTAGCTCCTGGTTTGATAGACAAATGATGCATTATGAGATCAGGATCAAGACCTGGCATGTCTTCATAAGACCAAGCAAAATTGACTTGATTTTCTTTGAGAAAGTTCATGAACCCTGGGATTTCATTATTTGTCATTGATTCAGCTACCTATAGAATCCTTGGATTATCTATAGTTTCAATATTGATTTCCTTTGTAGGCTTGATCAAAATGGGCGATCGCTCATGATAGTGCTCTGGGAGAGTGTCAAGTTTCCCATTAGCTGGTGCCTTGAAAAGGTTTTCCCCATTTGATACACTCTTTATTTTATCTTTTGGTTGATCTTGTACTGCCAGATTCTGGTTTTCACCACTAGATCATTCTTTTTTATTTTCATTTTTGCAGCTAGGAGACTTGACACTCTCCTGATTAAAGACTTTGTCTTTGAAAATCACTAATTAAGGAATTAATCATTTTGCATCATCTATGGAAAGGAAGTTTATGATAACCGTCATTTGGAAAAATAGGTATCAATAGGTTGATTAGATCGATCAATGGTCGGGGATGGATTAAAAAGGAAGTAACAAGTCATTTGGTCATGTGAAATTGGCGATGGTTAGGGTCAAAACAGAGTTATCGGTAGGATCCGAGGCATGAGGTAGATCAATGATGGTACTATTCTCTTGATAGTCTTGTTCGTTAAGATCCGACTCAGTATCACTAGACTCATAGTTGCTTTGTAATTTAGATTCTTGTGGTTGGGATCCTGAACCTTCTCCTTTGATTAAAGTTGGTGTATATTTGTGTATGACATCTACCTCTTTGTCTCTCCAAAATTCATCATCATGGATGGTATCCCATTCATATTCAGCAGAATCTGTATCAGAGTTATTTTCTATGAAATTTAGGATTGATGCCAAACATGCCTCTTTCTTATCAGAACCTTCTTGCAGTGTAAAAACATTACCCTGTGATTGGTTGGATGGGGTAGCATCATAGCCTAGTCTAGTTTTATCATATGTAGCAAGCCTTGGAAGATGGATAGGCTTGACTACACCTTCTTTTCTTTTTCCAGGAGGACCATTGTCATATCCCATCTTTTGCATGATGGAATACCCTTTCCCATATCTGTCAGTTGGTAAGGTGACATTTAGAACTGTTTCATCTTCATCCTTATAAAGCCAATTCAGAATTGTTGTGTCCTCAGGATCTCCCATGGGGAATTTTTCTTTGATAAATTGTCCATTGAACTTGGTAGTTGGTTTTGTTTGTATTTGTGCCGATGTTGATGCTACTAATATCTGTTGTTGTGTAATAGAAGGTTGTCCATGTGATCGAGGAGATGTAGGTAGATTAGCAAGACAAAGAGAATATTCCCAAACTCCACTTTCCTTGAACTACAGTTTCTTTTCAAAGCTTTTGGATAATTGATTGATTTGTGTATCATTCTTATGAGAAGTATTAGCAAGCGCTTCTCGATTGTTTGGAACCAAAGTATCCTAATTAGTTTTGACATTGGCATAAGTTTTAATGTTTGAATTATCAGCTGCTATAGTGATTTCCTGTCCATCATATGGAAACTTAAGACATTGATGGTAAGTGGACGGAATATCTTGCATTTCATGAATCGAAGGACAACCCAACAAGATGTTGTATGCAAGATCCCGGTCTAAAACTTGACAAAAGGTATTTTTGATAACAGGTCCCACTCTGATTGGTAGCATGATTAGACCTTTAGATGTTCTTTCCTCATCATCATAGGCTTTTATAGTAATCTTCTTTCTAGGATCAATGGAGTCCTCCGAAAATCCTAAAGCTTGAACCACCTTCAAGGTACATATATTTAAACCAGCCCCTCCATCTATTAGGACATGTTTAACATGGAACTTGTGGATCATGACCTCTAAGTATAATGACGAATTGTGGGGATGAGTCATGGAAACATCATCTTTGTCTGAAAATGAAAGACATGTAGGTGAGGACAAATGTCCTACCATGGCTTGAAATTGGTTCACATCCAAATCCGTGGATACAGTTGTTTCAAAAAGGGCCTTCTCTAAAATTTCCTTATGTGCAGGGGAAATCTTCAGGAGTTCTAAAATGGAAATTTGAGCCGGAGTTTTTCAAAGTTGGTTAACTAAGTCATATTGATGTTGAGGGAAGGGCTCAGTGGATTTCGAAGAGACACCCTTCAAGACAACTTTAGCTTGTGCTCTTGTCGTGACATTAACTTGTCCATTGTCTATCTTTTCATTGATTTTTATAACGTTGATTCGCTCATCGTCCGTATAGAGGTGACGGATTACAGTGTCATCGATTTGATTCACATTTTTGTCAGAAGACTCTCCCTTTTGATAATTTGGCAAGGGGTTGCGAAATGCTTGGTGATCTTCATTGTTTTTTTGTTGTCCTTCTATTGTGATAGTGCCATTGTCAATTAGGTCTTGAATAGCATGCTTCAAATCTTGACAGTTGTTTGTACGATGACCTCTGCACCTATGATAGTCACAATAATACGCTTCATTCCATGATGGAGGTTTTACGCTAGGTTCATAATTGCGTTGAGGTGGTAAAGTAAGGGCATTTTTTTCCATAACCTCTTTGAATGCAGATTCCAAGGATTGTCCCAATGGAGTGAAAGTTCTTCTACTAGAAAATAATGAAAAGCGTTGTGGGTTCGTGTTTGAGGCATTCCCTAAGGTGTTGTTGTTGTTGTTGTTTCCATGGTAGTTTTGATTGTTGACAATCCCTTGATTGGGGGTAGGATTTTGATGCATGTTGTTCTTTGGAGGAGGAGGATTGTTTCCTTGATTTGTGACAGAATTGACATTGTTGTAATTATTGTTGCGAGGAGTATTTGGCATACTCAAAACAAATGGCTTAGTTGAGACATGGTTTGCATCTACCACACCATCGTTTACAATGTTTTTGTTGCGAGTCCAAAACTTAGACTTGTCTTGATTGTTATAATGGTTAGATGAGCTAGGATTATCCTTGTCAAGTTTTATTGTCCCTCTTTTGACCAAAGCACCTTCAATGGTCATGGCATCCTCAATCAATTTCTCAAAGGAAGGTGGACAATGTAGATTTAAACGATAGCTCATTTCCGAATTTAGGCTGTTGATGAAAGCAACCATTTTTTCCTTTTCAGGAACATGACGTGGATATCTAGCAAACATTCTTCTCCATCTTTGAAGAAAGGTAGTGAAAGGTTCACCAGGTTTTTGTGCAACTTTGCAAAGATCAATCATGGTGATTTGGTGTTGGATGTTGTAGGAGTATTGTGTTATGAACAAGTTGATCAATTCCTCAAATGTTTGAACAGGAGGTGTCATTTTCGATAGCCATTCCATAGAGTGACTTCCAAGACTCCTAGGGAACAAACACATCAAGTAAGTGTCTTCATGTGCAAATTCTAAAGTCATGTTTCGGAAGTCTCTAACGTGATCAATTGGATCCGATTTCCCATTATAACGATCAAATTTGGGAATTTCACAATGTTTGGGAAATGGAATCATATTGAGACTTCTATCAAAAGGATAAGGACATATGTCATCAAGAGTATATTTCTTTGTTGTGGTCCCCCCTTGTAACTCTTTGATTTGTCCTTGGAGTGCCTTAAATTGTTGAGTAAGAACAGTAAGATCGGATGGGGATGTTTCTTCTTCTTTGCTCTTTAATTTCTCAGTATCAAAATCCTTAGGCAGTTTAGCTCCTTGATCAGCTAGGAAGAGAAAATACTTTTCCTTGTCACATTGCAGGATCTTTTCTATGGCTTTAAGAAACTTGGGGTCTTGTTCAGCCTCTCTAATGTGAAGTTCTTCCTCTTGCTCATCATCACTATCTACAGGAGTTTTGTTCATGTCTTTGTACTTATGAAATGGGTTTATTTCTCTATTATCCATATTGTCGTCATTGAAAAGAGGATTGCGATTCACACGATAATGAGGATTACCACGTTCACCTTCTTCTTGAATGTTATGGGTGGGACCTTCTCGTTGAGACTCTTCTCCTAGTTTGTTGTATTGAGATCTTGTAAAAATAGGCATATGAAAAGAATCCTATGATATGATCAAAGATGCTTCCAATTCTTGATTGTGGCTTCAAAAGACGAAGGATATCAGAATCCTGTTTGAGGGAAGTTGAATCAATAACCCAAAATTTTGTTTGTGAGGTGTACTCCTAAAGTTTTGATCCCTATTTTTTTTGAAAAGATTTGCAAATCTATTGAAGGTCACTAAAGGATTTGACTAGGATGCGTTGAATATTCAATTGAAGGTTGTGGTATATTCTCAAACTCAAGAGGTTGATTGAGATTGTGACGTTGAGATAGAGCTAATCTTTGATAATAAGCTTGAGTAGCTAAAGGTTCTATAGCGTAATCGTCAGTGAACCCTCTAACGTAGTCTTGGTATCTATGGAGAAATTTGCGATAATGAAGCAAGACGTGTCGACTCTTATACAAAAATTCTCTTCGGTCCAAATTTTCCTTGTAACTTAAGTTTGTTTTGGGTTTCTTGATCCTATTGAAAACTGATTTCTTGACAAACTTGGCTGATTTCCACTTCCTCAACATGGGAATCATGGAAATTAGAATACGTGTAATTTATTATTTTTTTTGACATTCAAACTGAAGTGTTATTCTATTCCCCTAAATGTGCTCGCGAGAAAGAGGTATATATAGCTGGAGAAAAGAGTTAAAATGAACTACAAAATATCTTGAATGCGTGAAAGCGGACCTTAGATCGCTAAACCAAGAAGCGGATGTGCTAAAAAGCAGTCCCTAAATCACTTGAAAAATGGCCTAGGATGCCATTGAACGGTGATGGATGCACCATACTTGATTATATGCACTATAGTTTTTCCTGGTACACTAAAACAGTTTTCAAAGATAGTTTTGACGGTTTGAAAATTTTGTTGAAGTTTTCATGTTAAGTTTTGGATGATCCTTTATTTGAATTAATGTTACAAAAATACGCCTTAAACCATGATCCTAATTTAAGTTGAATGTAACCAAGCATAGAATAAGACGAAGCACAACTTGAATGGCCCGAGGGACATCCTCTGCTAGATTCCATGTGGGTTTCCCCAGCTGCATATTAGTAGCATGTGAATTGAGAAGCTTGGTTGCACGGGATCCCCCTTACAGTAAACTCTCTTCTCAGGCCAACCAAGCTTCCAACCCCCATGAAACTCCCATGGTAGATTGATCACCTCTACTAAAGACTGTGAAAGTGTGGAAGGATTCACACCAACCGGTGTTGTACTAGCAAATAGAAGGTTTTGGGCTTACTACACAAGAGTTTTTAATTTGGGACCCCTGTTTGAGTGGCCATACATGGGGCAAAGAGATTAATCACCATTAAGGTAGCCTCTAGCACGAAGAGTTAAGCTCAGCAGGGTTTAAGGGAGTACAACTCGGTCCAGGTATGACACATCCACACAAAGCAACCTTAGGTTTCCCTTAAGGTTCACATTTATATACTGGTCGGGGGTAGCTTGGCCTTAGCTCCGTTGCCGGTTTGAGTCGCGTTGAGGTGATGAAATCCCCAGGTAGGCCCAATTTCTAGAGTCAATAACCATTTCTCTTACACCCAGGATCACACAAGTGCGCAAGGGGAGATGATACTTCGATTATCAAGTCAAGGTTACATAGGGAAAAGTGGGTCTGACTTTTTGATCACCTAGTTTGCACAGGGTGAGAGCATAGTCACCTACCACTTTCAAACACAGTCAAAAAGAGTAGACAGATTTATTTTAGATGCACCAAAATAAAAAATGATTTAATCTAAGTGAAGATTTTGCTTCACAACAGACATGGGGTTCGTTTTAACTGCAATGATAAAGATGTGGTGGCTACCCTAGATTGATTCATTTTAAAACCAGCAAGTAAAAGAAAGAAATTCTGTTTGCGGAAGGCGTCGGACTCAGAATCTCTGTTACAACCCAGATGCACCGAAACAGACAATATATGCGCAGAAAAATAACTCATGCGTGAGAAAATAACCCAGATGCGCAAGAACAGAACTCAAATGCGCAAGAACAGAACCTAAATGCGCAAGAACAAAGACCAAATGCGCAAGAACATAGACCAAATGCGCAAGAATAGAGACCAAATGCGCAAGAACAGAGACCAAATGCGCAGGAATAGAACCTATATGCGCTAATTAAACTCCTAAATGCTCTTCATAAATCCCTAGATGCGCCATCCTGTTCCCTAAATGCTCTTCAGAAATTCCCGTATGCGCCGAAACAGTCTTCATATGGGCTAAAATACCTACAAAATGGAAATTTTTTGAATCTCCCAGACGCGTTGCCGAATGTCAGAAAACCTGCAAGAAAACCTGCAAGAAAGAAGTCTAAAATGGGGGCATAGGCCCCACGGTGGGCGCCAAAAATGTGACCGAAAATATGCATAATAAAATGAAATAAATACTATTTAAGCACACCAATAAGACATTGTATCAAAACAAACAATAAAAGGTAAGTAAATGCAAACTCAATATTCTGCTTCGATTGTCGTCTTATTGTCCTCTATCTTCAGTGTTTTTGTTGATTACAGCTTTTGCTCTCAGATTTATGTGCTAGGCTCAACAAACTATCTTCCTAAAGAACGAGATTTAAATATGATGCATGATGCAAGATTAAGCCATGATATGGAATTGAACTAATATGATTGAAGTAAACATGATGCTATGATGCTGAGTACTAAGCAGATCAAATGCATGAACTCTAATTGTTTCCTATCCCAATGCTTAGATTCACTTAAGGTATTTATAGAGTTTTTAGAAGGATTCTAATTAGGTACATCTTGATTAATGGTTGTGATAATTCTGGCAAATTGAATTTGAAGATGGATGAAATTGAAGAGAAAATAGAAGAAAACACGAGAAACAAGATTTTTTCTATTTTTTATGAGAAATGAAAAGATAAGAAGATAAAAGATATCTTTCTTTAAAGATAAAAGAAAGATTTAAAAGCTGATAAAATAATGAATTAAAAATTCAATTATTTTATTTGTGGATAAATATTGACATTTAAATGAAATATTTAATTAAGCTTTTAAAGCAGAAGAAAGTTTGTGATAAGAATAAAGCTTTAATTAGGGTTTTTGAAGAAAGTAGATCTCATAGCTAAATAAAATATTTAATTATGATATGAGAAGAAAAAAAAAGATTTCACAATTAAATAAAATATCTAGTTGTGATTTTAGAAAGAAAGCATAAGATCTTTAATTAAATAAGATTTATTTAATTAAATCACATTTATGAAATTAATTAAATGAAATATTTCATTAATTAGAAGAAGAAATTAAAATAGAAGAAAAAGAGATATTTAAGGCTTAATTAAATCAAAAGATTGAATTTAAATTCAAACAATGATAATTAGTTTAAAATAAATAAAATGCATTTATTTAATTAATTAGTAGGACATATGAAAATAATTAAATTAATTGAATTTAATCATATGTAGAGGTTTTAGAAAAAATAATTAAATGGCAAATATTTAATTAATTGCTAGGATTATAGACATGACCATTTTTATGTGTATATAGAAGCTAACTGTATCATCTAGAAACCTTCATTTTCCCCCTCACCACTGACACCACCCGTGGTTTGTTCCCATTCTCACACACAACCTAGTTCATCGATATCGAGTTCTTACGTATTGAAAGCATAATCTAATTTTTTTTGGGAATTATAGATTACCACAATTGAATCATTGTGGCCTATTTTGAAGGTAAATATCTATAGCCCACCATTTTAGAAGATTTTTATATACCTAAAAAAGAGTGATTCAGATTCTTGTAATATGCCATAGATTGAATAAGATAAGAATGGACTGATTTGGGCACATTTTCTTCTAGGTGAAATTCATTGGTCTAGCCTCCATATTCTCCTTATTTTCTACAAGTTCATGTGATTTGGAGGCTATGCTATGTTTGATTTTCCAAAATCAAGTGTTGATCTTAACAACATTTATTTGATGTAATCCACATTATGTTGCCTGCTTAAGGATATGTGGTCATAAGTTAATCTCCATAAACTAGTTGTATAATGTAATTAAAATTGTGTTGCACATAATCAAAATTATGTTGTATTGATTACATAGAATAAGGCATCAAATCTATTATTTGGATGCGCTCTATCTATTTTTAGCACTTAAAGTGGCCATTGATCATTGTTTGAGATAACCATAGTTCATTAGTTGTATAAAAATAAATAGTCTCATTCTCTCCAAAAGATCTTGTCAAAACCCTTCTATCATCTGCCAAGGTCAGTCCACAATACGATGTCCCACTTTTTGGCCAAGTTGGACATTAATATCAACATTCTAATACAAAATTTATCTTTATGAAACTTATAGCAACTAAATCATTAATGATTTGGAGATGATATGAACTAGTGACTTGTGAGGATTTGTGCGTAGATTCTAAAAATATATATTTAAAAAAAAATAGAAATAGATTGTGATTTTTTTAATGTAACTTTTAATAATTTATTTTATAGTAAACAACATTTTAAAAAAGTGACATTTATGTCGTCATACATAACTTTTTTAATTGAAAGGATAAAATTATAATTTTAAAAATATAATTTTTTAATATCAATATCTACATGTATGTTTTTTCATAATTTTTTATTGCATATTTTTTTAATTAATTTTTGAATTCAAAGTAATTATAATCAAGACATAGGTGTATGTCATCACACATAACTTGTTTTGTATGTATTTTAATTAATTTTTATTTTTTTGATAAAATAAGAACATCAATACCTAGTGCACACATATTTTTTAGATTTTTTTTTTCTCTATTTTTCTATTTTTTTTCGCATGCGTGAAACAAATACCTTGATGTTTAGTGAAAACCAACATTCACAAGAAATAAAATATAAATATAATAGTAAAATTAAAAATATTTAAAATTATACTCTTTGGAAATATTATAATAAGAGATACATACAAAACATATTTTTTAAATAACTTTATTTAATACCTCAAAAGGTAAAGAACAGTGTTTTTTTCTAGCATTTTGATAGATGTGAAGGAGACTCCATTGTGGGTATGTTTTAAGACTAGAGGGGTTCTATCCAAGGGGGCATTATATAACCCTCTTCAATTAAAACCCTTTAGATTGAATCCCTCAAGGCTTAAATCATTATTTTTTCTAAAAATATGTGATTTTAGGAAAAAGTTAGGATGTCCCAAGTTTGGGACCCATTATTGTGGGATGACCCACCAATTATACACAAGTTGTGCCAAAAAACCATAAATCAACAATAAAAAATTTGGCCTCTCCTCTAAATAGCATGCAAAGACCTGATAAAACTAGGCCACACTTCCAACAATTTGCATAGATTTGTGCTAACCCTCAAAATTATTGTAACAACTATCATTGTGGCTACATTGTTTTTTATTATTAACCAACACTTTTACCACAAGGGCTTGCTTTATGCTTCTAAATGGGATTATTTTCTCTTTTTACAATATCTTACAAATGGGGAGTCACTTTTTTTTCCCATAGTTGATGAAAATATCTTTCCATCATGAATGTTGTGGTGTCATCAAAATTGGAAAATTATGTTTTTTTAACAATATTTGACTTTTAAAGTAAGGTTTTCTGTGAAAATTTTGACATTGCAAAATTTCACCCCAATTATTGAAATTTAACTATTTTTTTTGACACATCATAAATTCACAAGGAATTCAATATTGCATGTAAAATTATGATTTGGATTTCCCATTTATCACAAATTGTAAAAATATCCATGTGCTATAAACGAAAGATTTTGTCATCTTATCTTCACAAAATTTTAATTTTCTCTGGCAC